>LBNU01020173.1:13396-28711 GCA_014162995.1 Artemisia annua | reverse complement strand
GAGAAGATTACTCTTGGAAACTTGTTGAAACCGAAGCTCCTACAGGCTATTGCAGATCTTCGACACGATATTTCTTAGGAAATTTTGATCAACATCGCTTACTAGTTAGTGTGGGCGCTTATGGAGTGTTAGCACTTCTTTTGTTTATAAGATCGTTAAGATACACAAAATAATCTGGAATTTTATTACGATATGAATACTTGTGTTTACAAACGACTCCTGACCCTATATATACTAACCCAACCGACACAAACACTGATGAAACGTTGTGACTGGTTTTGACCCGTTATAAACTTTCACTTTGACCCATTACACCCCTAATCTATTTACAATGACACAATACTTACTAAACTTTACTTTAACTAATGACACTAAGACCCTTATACTTTATAACTAAACTATATTTGGTTTAAACGTCCAATACTCCCTCCTAAACTAAATATAGTTTTAAGTGAGGTCTTCAACTTCCTTTAATCTCTGATCACAGTACCATCATGTCTTCATCCTCGTACTTGATGAGGTTTGCCTCCGTCTCCATCTTTGGACATTCGTCTTTGTAGTGTCCAAGTTCTTTGCACTTGTAACATCTTATCTGACTCATGTCTTGATTACCATCTTTCTTCTTCCATGGTTTCCAATTCTTGTCTTGCCCACGTCCTGGTCTTCCTTGACTTGAATTCTCATGACCGCAACGTTCACACTTGTGTTCCTTGGTCTTCTCCTTTTCATCTACTTTGCTGAAAAGTAGGCTACTAGACCCATCTTCTTCCTTGACTGCCTTTTTCGTCCGTTCTTCGAAGGCTTTTAATCTCCCAATGGCTTCTTGAAATGGCATTGTATTAAGATCCGCAAACTGCTCTATTGCTACAACAATCTGCATAAACTTCTCTGGTACAGAACTTAAGAGTTTCCTAACCAGCCTTTTATCGTCCATCGTATGCCCCAAACTGCTTGCTTGTGTTGCAATCTCACTTATCTTCCCGGCATACACATCTAGCGACTCATTGTCTCTCATCTTCAATTATCAAACTCCGACTCTAGTGTTTGAACACGCGCCTCCTTAACTCTATCAACTCCAACATGTCGAATTTTCAACGCATCCCNAGTGTTTGAACACGCGCCTCCTTAACTCTATCAACTCCAACATGTCGAATTTTCAACGCATCCCAAATCTCCTTTGCCGATTTAAGGTTAGCAACTTGCAATACCATACTTTCTGGAATTGCTTGATATAGCATTGCAATTGCCGAGTTATCTTTCTTTTGATCGACTTCAGTTCCTTGCGTTGGTTCAACCGCTTCCCAAATTCCATGGACATTAAAGATTGCCCTAATCTTTACAGCCCAAATTGTATAATTCGTTGAATTGAGCACCGGGCATTGGAACGTCATTGATGTTCCATTATCCTTCGTAAGTTCGTTCTTATTTTTATCGCCTGCCATTTTCTTTTTCTTCCTTCCTTTTCCAATCTTGATCCGATTGCAAATTTTACTTTCTACTTGGGTTTTTCCAAACCACTAATCCTGGTTTCTTATTAACCAACTATCCTTAATCCTCCTGGTTTCTATAAAAGACCTATTGCTTTTGCCAAAACACCCTCGTCTCTCACAAAAAACCAAAAATCCCTGGTTTCACCACAAAACCAAAACAACTTCCTGGTTTCACCACAAAACCAAAACAACTCCCTGGTTTCACCACAAAACCTGTTGTTTAAATACTAAAAAAAACTATTGTTTTTAAATCCTCCTGAAACAATTCCCTGTTTTTTTTACCAAAAAACTATTGTTCCTAATCCAAGAATAGTTGTCCCGGTTGTAAGACAAACCCAAAACAACACACGAATTTCTACCGGTTGTCTAACAAATCCAAACCGCTATTCTTAATCTTTTCCTAATCGTAATAATTCTAAAATCCTACACTAAATAAACAATTCGAAATTGAAAAAACTTATCTCACTGTGTTCGGTTCCGTAATACCCGATTCTGCCTTTGATTCCTTCGAACCACAAACCAGAATAATTGTTTCCTTCTGTCTCGTTTTTCCGAACAGCAACAATAAGAATCGTCCTTCTGTTCTTTTCAAATCCTCGAACAAACAACCACAATTCTTCAATTCGTCCTTCCTTTGGTATCTCTTTCAATCCCGTAACGATGATCCAAAACCGCAAGTACGCTGCCTCTGTTTTAATCAATCCAACCCTAGGCTCTGATGCCAATTGTTAGCACTTCTTTTGTTTATAAGATCGTTAAGATACACAAAATAATCTGGAATTTTATTACGATATGAATACTTGTGTTTACAAACGACTCCTGACCCTATATATACTAACCCAACCGACACAAACACTGATGAAACGTTGTGACTGGTTTTGACCCGTTATAAACTTTCACTTTGACCCATTACACCCCTAATCTATTTACAATGACACAATACTTACTAAACTTTACTTTAACTAATGACACTAAGACCCTTATACTTTATAACTAAACTATATTTGGTTTAAACGTCCAATATGGAGAAGCTGTTGAGGTATTTGTTGATACAAAAGTTGGGCGTTCCTTGTTTGGGTTCCTTCCTCCGTATCAATTGCTTGAGACCTGCGTACTAAGAAAGAAACAAACACCGTTAGGCTTATCGAGGGATTGTCTCCCCCGATTATCCTCCGGCGTGAGAGTAAGTAATCGTAGTTTTTAGGGTTTGTGAGAAGAGTTAGGATCGCTTTGTGAATCGTACCTTTGCGAGGGTTAGGGTTCCCTCTATTTATAGGCGTGTAACCGATAAGGTTACTTGTTCCTTACTCCAAGGCGTGTCCGCCTATATCGGATATTTGGTAAATATCCTCCTAATTTAGAAGATATCCTTTATCCGTTCCATAAATATGTTTTGGGCTTGGGCCTTATGGGCCAAAGCCATCAGTTGGTAGTCCAACTGTCATGATTCTGGGCCACGCGTAGCGGGCTTAAATATTAGTATTGTTTACTAATCGGGTCCGTGACCCGGTGTAGACTATACGTCATCAGTATTCAAGCGGAATGAGTCTATCCGAAAATGGGAAAAACTAAATAGTTTAGGTAAGCACGCGATCTATATTTGTGGTACAACATGTCTCTGCATTGAAGCCAAATTGCCAAAAATGGAGAATAAGATTTTCTTTCCACGACTACATACCATGAACAGGAAGGTAGTGTTCTATTCACTTGACACATGCATGTATCACACATTTGATGGTGAAAACATTCAAGAACATCTAGGGGATTTTTGTGGAACCACATATCATCTCTCCTTTAATGTTTCGATTGAACCAAATTGGTCCTAGTTTGCTCCATTATTATGTTTGTAACTTGGTGTTGCATCTTTTTATTTATGTATCCTTTTACTATTTGAGATAAGCTGATGTAAACGTTTTGTGCCTAAGACATGTGATATAGTACATGCTATAACGGTGTTACCTCCCAGTTACCTGAACAGTTTGCAACAGCTTACTAAATTGATAAGACTCTCCTAAGCCCTTCAATAATTAGCCCTTCCCTCTAGTGAACTGCATCTCACTTTCGATCTTACACTTCTTCAAAAGCAGGTCTGAATCAATGATAACAAGGATATGAAGTTGCACCCCAATTAAAGTTGATGGCTGATAATCATGAACTCTCTCACATTAAACGTTCTTTGTGTACTGTACAAAGAGGTCATTGGGTGTGTGTGGCATTGCATCTCCGTAGTTACAGTTAATGTTTGCAGCTCTCTTATCTATTCCAAGTGTTTGAGAATTGCTCAGGCTTCTATTCTATCAAAGATAGAGCGAGTCAAATTTATTATCTAGAGTCTCAATCTGGGAATTTAAGTAAGTATTTGTATTAGTTCCTTCGATCCATGTTTTGCATAACATGAGACCAATTAGATTTTCTTTCCAGAGTTTGTTTTCGTTTGATAAATTAGTGAAGGGGATAAATGGGTGTTTGGATTCATAAAAGGCATCTTTCTTTAATTGATGTTGTAGCAGCAGCTTGACAGAGAATTAGTGGCATTATGATTGTCATTATACCAATTGTACGTGACAATGATTTAATAGGCAATTAATATGTTTATTGTCATTAAACATCGGTTACTAAGTTGGGTGTATAACTACAACCATTAGGTTGTAGCAAAAAAAATATAAACACAACACCAAACACATCAAACATCACTGTTTTCTTATAATATTTTTCGATCGTTGTACATGGAAAACAAATGGCGAATCTGTTTTAAGGGAAGCGTGTCAAACACGTGCCTCGATCTTGTTACTGATTCAGTTTCTTCTACTCTTTGGTTCTCATTTAATTAAACTGTAATCATCTGTTTATGCGTTTATGACCTTTCTTGTATTTTATCATTATTGTGATAGCGTTCTTAGAGCGAAAGGTATGGTGACAAGCAAGCGCGCCCCTTTCGACATGGCAGCTCGCCACAACACCGACTCCCCTCATCACCTCTCGCCGGGGAAGTGAGTAAGTAAACGACAAAAGAGATTTGCAGTGTTTGTGTTTTTTATTTTTTTTTCCCGATTTATAGGTTGTGTGAGTGTGTGTTTGATGAGGAAGAAGACGAACCGTGTGTGTTTGAGATGCAACACTTTTTTTTTTTTTTTTGTTTGTTTTTTTGTTTTGATGTATGTGTGTGTGTTGGTGTGTGGTTTATTTTTTTTTTTTTTTGTTTTTTTTTTTTTTTTTTTTTTTAACCTTTTAAATCTATACAATTTTCAATTCATACTCTTAGACATTTAGAAAGTTTTTGTTTATACCCTTAAACATTTAGAAAATATTAATTTATTCATTAATATTTAAAAAGTTTTAATTTATACATTAATATTTAAAAAGTTTATTTTTTAGTTTATATAATTTGTATTTTTTTTGTTTGAAAAAATGGAAACTAAAAAATATATACAATTTTCAATTCATACTCTTAGACATTTAGAAAGTTTTTGTTTATACCCTTAAACATTTAGAAAATATTAATTTATTCATTAATATTTAAAAAGTTTTAATTTATACATTAATATTTAAAAAGTTTATTTTTTAGTTTATATAATTTGTATTTTTTTTGTTTGAAAAAATGGAAACTAAAATAAACTTGGGGTTGGGTGAGGGCCTAGGGGTGAGCATGGTTCGGTTTGGCTCGGTTTTTATATAAAACCGAAACCGAACTGAAATATTTCGGTTTTTGATTTTTAGAAACCATTCGGTTTCGGTTTTGTGTCGGTTTGGTTTTTTCGGTTTGGTTTTTCGGTTTTTTCGGTTTCTATATGATCTTTCGAACTTTGCTTTTTAAAATTAGATTTGACATATATCATAAAATAACACCTTCACAGCTTTAAAGAAACAATCCAAACAACCATTAAGAAAAACAAAAAAAAAACACAATAATGACGATAAGAAAAAAATGACCATATTAAATCCTAAAAAAGAGAGTTGCTTATGTGTTATAGAGCAACACAATAATAACAATAAAAACCTAATAAAAACAGAAACACCCTAGAAGAGAACTTATTATCCGTCCTAAATGACATGTTCAAGAAGCATATGAAACAAAGAGTAGTTACTCGACATGATATAGTTAAATGTCGGTCTTAGATGCATTTTGATTTTAAATGTCGGTTCGGTTTCTATTGGTCGGTTTTTTATGCTAAAACCAAACCGAACCGAAAACTTCGGTTTTTTCAAAATATAGAAACCGAACCGTCGGTTTTTCAATCGGTTTCGGTTTTTTTGGTTTTGTTCTTCGGTCTTTTTCGGTTTAGGTTCGGTTTTTCGGTTTCTTGCACACCCCTAGGTGAGGCCCAAATGCTTGTTGAAACTTGTTATGAGTGAGTCGTATTTATGTAATTTTGGGATCTTTGTAATCTCATATTATCGACGCAAGGTGTCTTCATTTCTGTTCGATCAATGTTTAAGATGCTTTGTATTATGGGTATTAATTTCGGTGATTGCTCAACAAAGCAACAACTTTCTTTGTATATAACGGAAGTTGCAATACTGTTATAGATATCATTTTCTGTTTGGACGGGTAATGCACTAATGCTGAAGGTTGTTAAATGTGTATGCTTTTTTTAACGACACCTAATATTCTTTTTTAAGTAACACCTTTTTTAAAACTATACCTTTTGATTGTGCAAATAATGGTTCTAAAAGGCAAAAATATATAAGTATATATTTTGCTAGCGGTGAGGCTCAAACTCACGAGCTTGTGGTTGATTCTCAAAAAGTAGTGCCATCTTTCTAGTGCCTCTTTTTCAACCTACAAGAAGCTACGCTGCAAGAAATAATGGTCCTATTCAACCTACAAGTAGCTCTGCTGCAAGAAATGGGTCAAGTGAAGTTGCTGCTGGTGCAAGTCAACAGAGTGCAGGACCAAGCCAGGCTAGTCAAGGAGCAACCAGCTAGTCAAGTAGCAAGCCAAGCTAGTGAAGGACCAAGTCAAGCTAGTCAACGGCAAAGTCAAGCTACTAAAAGACCTTGGCAAGCTTTTCAAGCACCAAGACAAGCTACATCAGCACAAGTGCAGGGTAGTGCAAGTCCAAGCCAAGCTGTTAGAATGACCACGAAGTCTGCCAACAGACTAAATCCCATGAAACCTATTTCGTTAAGTTGTTATGCAGTAATTAAAATAGCAAGAATTATGTTTACTTTCATTTAGTTGTGTAGAAGTACCTTAAACACTAGTAGTTTCATAACATTCTTACCATGCATAATTTCCTTGTAACAACTTTGATGATGTTTAATGTATGGTAAATGTGGTTTAAGCATTATGTTTGTGTATGTTGTTTTATCATGTTTTGTTTGCTGAGTTTAACATTATAAAGGCAACCGATCTAATCTGTTTGGTCATTTTGATAGTTTTGACATTCATAAGTGGTTTATATGTCTAGATGTATGTTTTTAATGTTGCTTTGTTTACTAAGGCTGTAACATAGTCTTGGTCATAGCTTTGGTCATTTTGCTGAGTTTGACCTTATAAAGTCAATTGATATATTTGGTCATTTTGACCATCGTAAGTCAGCTAGTTTATTGGTCTTGCTTTATGTTTTTCATGTAGATTGTCAATAAACTATATATGCCAATGGGTCGGCTAATTGGTTAGTAACGAAAGAAGAAAAGAAATTTGTTTTTTAAGAGGCTCGAACTCGCACGAAAGAAGAAAAGAAAGTTGTTTTTTAAGAGGCTCGAACTTGCAACATGTCACAAAGAGCTTGTGATCTTTACAAATCTAGCAGCTCATTAAGATTAGGCTCGCCTTCGTTAGGTTTTAATCAAAAAATTATGTCTTTTGGTCGTGCAAATAATGGCTCTAAAAGGCAAAAGTATATTAGTAGTAGTATATATTTTGCTAGCGGTGAGGCTCAAACTCACGAGCTTGTGGTTGATTCTCAAAAAGTGCTGCCATCTTTCTAGGCTAGCGCCTCTTTTTCAAAAAGTGCGCCTTCATTTAGAATATTTTTTAACTAGCGTTTCTACTATATATTAAGACAAAAATACACCGTTGGTCCCTAAACTTTTCACGAAACATCGTCATGCACCCAAAGTTTTGAAAAATGTCTCCGTGCGTCCCTCTTTAAGTTTTTTGAGGCCGATTGCATCCTTTGACCCAGTTTCCTTCAGTCAACGTTGTTGCCTTCCGTTACATTTTGTTTTTAGCACAAGGGTAATATCGTCATTACGTAAAACCGTGTGCTAAGGCACACGCGGTTTCTGCAGCTGCTACAGTAATTACATGTTAATAAAAGCAATATTTATTCACCACTCATCCCAACTCTCCTCTCTCTCATCAAATCTTATCCTAAATAGTTTCGATCAAATCTTAACAATGGCGCGATGCGGATGTGGTAGGTGGGCGGTCCTAAAGACTCGTTGGAACAATGTCAACGTCGGAAGGCGTTATTATGATTGTCCAGTGGAGGTGCGTTCATGGTTGGGTTGCTTTAAGTTAAAATGTCATGTTTAGTTTAATCAATGTTTTAGTCTAATGGTTGTTTTTAATTACATGTTTATGTTCAAGTTACGTGTTTAAGCGTATAAGTCATGATTTTAGATTATTGATTTTTTTAAGGATCCGCATGTCCCTTCAATGGATACCAATGCCACCAAGAGCAAAGGAGATGATCCTCTACTTGAGGAGGCACATTCACCGTAATGAGGCGGCATTACAAGAATGCCAAGCCGGTCTCATGACTGAGACATTGGAGGCTGTCAACGCCTGAGACAGTGCAATGGAGCTAGAGGCTGCTCACCAAACAGCTGTAGCTGAGCTCCTTCTGGAGAAGGAGAAAGTTTGACGTTTGAGGAACTTGTGTTTAGTCTCCTGGATAGTCATCGTTTTAGTTTGCATATGGTGTATGTAATGTCTTTAGAAAGACAGGTTTTTTTGTGTTCTGCAAAGCTTCCTAGAATGTAGAATGCATGTACAGTAGTTTGTTTAGTGTTTTATGGAAGCGTTATTGTAGGTGTATTTTGTTTAGTGTTTTATGGAAGCGTTATTGTAGGTTGACTAGTAGAAAGCTTTGACTTCATCAAATTTTGGTAATTGGCTATGACTAACAGAAAGCTTTGACTTATTTGCTCTCTGTCAAAATACAAAAACATCAGCCAAGTAAGAACTCAAGCATGAGATGATTTCTTACATAATGCAAAACGGATATATTTCCAAATGCATAAAATTTAGTAGTCTACATAGTTCAGAAACACACATTCTTAAAACATAGAAAATATTGTCTAGGAATTACATATTGGAAGAAAACCATTGTCTTAGAAATATTTGGCCAATATTTTTTTGTGGTGAAGCCATTTTTGCTGCTATAATCTTCTTCCTAGTCCACCCATGACTTGAAGACACACCTGAAGCAGCATTATATTAAGTTGACTTCCAGCAACAGACTTGTCGACACTTGCTTGTTTAGTTGCTTCAAAGTTGTTACCTTTAACCTTTCTCTTCTTCTTGATGAAACTTTTGGCTGGGATGAACCTGTTTTTTGAGACTATTGTGTACTTGCTTGACTTCCAGTAAAACCTCTTTGCCCAAGAAATGTTTTCTTGTTGTGTCCAGCATTGCCACAAATTCCACAAACTACACTCCTACTAGACTGTGACAACTTACTTTTTTTTATCAGTATCATCATTTTCGGTAAAAGCCCTACTTCTCTTCTTTCGTGGCCTACCTAATGGTTTNGTACCTCGTCGTATGTGCTTCGTTCATGATTAGGGTTCTCACTCCACCAGTTAATGGTACCCAAATTCGGTCTACAAAGTACAGTCCACCGTCGTCCTTTTTCTCCAATTGTTTATCTAACCCTCGCATATTCTCTGTGGGTGCATCCATACTCATAGATGGCCTCTCTTGAGCAACTAGTATCTTATCCTTGAGCCCCCGGAACTGTTGTTATACTCATGGATTGTACTTTCCTAGCTTTTGAGTAATTTCCTTTCTACTCAAAGCATCAGCTACTACGTTCGCCTTACCTGGGTGGTAGCGAATCTCGCAGTCATAATCGCTAAAGAGTTCGATCCACCTCCTCTGGCGCATATTCAACTCCTTCTGATCGAAGATATGTTGGAGACTCTTGTGATCAGTATAGATAATACTTTTTGTCCCATACAAGTAATGTCTCCATATCTTGAGAGCGAATACTACAGCGCTTAGCTCAAGATCATGGGTAGTATAGTTCTTCTCGTGAATCTTCAGCTGTCGGGATGCATATGCAATTACCTTGCCCCTTTGCATTAATACGCACCCAAGACCTTGACATGACGCGTCACAGTATACTACGAAATCTTCTGGTCCATCGGGGAGGGCTAGAATTGGAGCATTACACAGGTTGTTCTTCAAGCTTTGAAAGGCTTCTTCTTGTTCTGCGCCCCATTCATACTTCTTATTTTCACCCCTTTCATTCCCTTGCTTACTCGGTTCACTAACAGCCTTCCTCTTATCACCACTCTTAGAAAACGTCCCATTCCTAACCATCTCATCCGTTAAGGTTGCAGATTTCAATATTGCACTCTGAATAGTAGGAGGTTCAGTCGCTTTCACCATCCCCCGAATCTCAGGAACCAACCCATAGATATACCTTTCAATTATTTTGGATTCAGGAGTGACCATATGAGGTACTAATCTAGCAAGCTCATGGAACCGATCAGTATAAGCCGTGTGACCCGCTCCTACCATAGCATGGTGGTAAAACTCATGCTCCAGCTTCTGCATCTCATTGTCTGGGCAATACTCCTCCCTTAATAGTGCCTTAAAGTCATCCCAACTCATCCCCATGGCAGCTTCCCTGCCCCTGGCCTGAATTTGCGTGTTCCACCAAGTCAACGCTTTTCCAGTCAATGAACATGCGGCATACTTTATCTTCTGGTGGCTCGCACACTCGCTTATGTCAATCACTGACTCCATCTTCTCGACCCATCGAGTATAAGCTATCGCACCTCCGTTACCATCAAAGTCCACCGGTTTGCATGCCGAAAATTCCCTGTAAGTGCATCCCTTGTTACCGTTGGCATGGTTGCCATCATTGGCGTGATCGTTTCCGCCGTCATTGTCTGCATCATCATTCCTGCTCACGTTGTTTCCTTGGTTACTCATATGGTCACCGACTTGAGTGACAATAGTGGGCAGCAATCCCTGTAGCTGACGAGCGATGATAGTTTCAAAGTCAAGGTTCTCATTGTTATTGTTGCTATTACTAGTGCCGCGACCACTCCCTCTACCTCCTCGTCCACCAGTCCTTCCACCCCTCTGGGCTGAGGCACCTCGGTTAACTCGAGTCGATCTTCTTGGAGGCATGATTCTACAAGGAAGGGTATTGGTAACCGTTAGATCAGAAATAGGTAGGGTAGGTCAGTATATGTGTCGTAACTCAATGCTTCGCCACCTATTCGACAGATTCGTGAATTTGATAAGTCTACATTGCATCATGTTATCGTAAAAACGTTGGCCAGGCGCTTTTAGGATGGCATCATGCCATATATCCTTATCAGCATCACTTCACGTCAATCTAACCTATTCCATCCTTGAGTAAATCCTCAAAACCCTTAAGTTAAATAACAATTCAACTCAAGTTCGCAACTCAAGAACTGTCTTGAAATTAAGTCGCAAATTGTTAAAAGACTCAATGGTTTTGAAAAAATGAACTCGGTTCAGGGGGTTCACAAGGTCTAATAATATGCGCCAATAACTCGTAAGGTAAGCATACAAGTAATCGCACACGTAGTCCCTATTATGCAAGCTATATTAAGGTTCTTAGGTTATAGTCTAGGTCAAACCACCTAATTCTCTATAACCAAGGCTCTGATACCAATCTGTCACACCCCAAAAATGGCGCAGCGGAATGTCATTTAATGGATGTGACTTCAAGATCAAGAACACATGGTGTCATAATAGAGAAATACTAATTTCATAACATCACAACACAAGTCAAAGTTACAACGATCCCAATATACGGGTAAATAGTTGTCTTGCTACATAAGTTCTAAATAATTAAGTCTTAAGGAAAACACTTCAAATGCATAACTCCTCGGGAAAACACAACCCAGAGAGTCTTGTCTTATGTCTGCTAAGCCAGGCCAATACTCAACCATCTAGAGCAACTTCATTCTTAACACCTGAAAATGGATACTCGAAAACGTCAACATAAAGTTGGTGAGCTCGTAGGTTTGAAAGTAAATCATGATGCTGTGACATAAGTATTGTAGGACAATAGTGAGCAAGATATACGAATATATGCATTTAAAAGGAAGCACAGTGCTAGCGACAACTGAACCTACCATTGATGTTACACACATGTTACCAATAGTGGGGAGCTACCCCAGATAGTACTATCCATTTGTTTCGGCTCCAAACGGAGTTAAACAGTTGCGCATATATAAAACACATATTTATCATCACAATAGGTCACATATTTCAATCAAACACACATATTGTCCAAAAACATGTAAACATTGTATCACAACATGAAAACAGTTAAAACACCATTTGAGTACCATTTTCCCCCAAGGAAAACATTATGGAAAAAGGGGCTACGAGAACTCACCTTAGCAAAGCAGTCTGAATAGAGTAAAGTCAAATAGTAATAGTGGACGGCACCGACACGCGACCTAGATTAGTACGGCAAGTTTAGTTCGCAAATTTCAATTTAAGACTCAATGTGAACTCTAATTAAGTTTAAAAGTTTCAAAGTACTCATGTTATTGTTGCTTGTGTGGCTTCATTTAAGTTTAAGTAGTTTCTGTAAATGTTGGCAAGGATTGGCTTTTGGAAGTGCATTCGTAAAGTATTCATGACGATAAGTATTTGTTAGACAAATACCCGAAAGACAATGTATGGAAATAATCACAAACAAATATTAGACGTCGTCGGATAAATATTAAATAGGTTATTAGTTTATAAAAGAATACATAAATTTTGTCAAGTGTTATACAGTTAACTGGCGGAAAAAGGTAGTTTATGGAACAATAAGTAGATGTATAGGATATAAATCATTTTGTCCTTTAATCGGGTTTTGATAAAAATACTACAAGTATAGATTTTTGACGAAAGTTTATTAAGTCCGAATAAGTCACGTTTAACTTAATAAGTTATGATAGGCAAAATTTTCCAAAACAAGTTAATCTTATAGTTTTAGTTGGGTTTTTAATAAGTTCTAAATGTATAATAACTTATAGTTTTTAAAATGCATGTAAACATTAAGTTTCAAATTATAAGTTGTGATTAGTAAGTTGAGTACGAGACGCGTCAAATAAGCCGGGAAATAAGCCGTGAACTAAGCCGAAATCGAATAAACAAAACCAAACATAACCACTGTTGGGACTGTTGGGCTTCGGCCCACAGTCTCTCGCACCATACAAGTATAAAACACAAATTCCCAAACCGAAAATAAAATCAACCCAAACCAAATCAAGAAATAATCAATTGTACTATACTAAGTTGAAATTTCAAATTTGGAAACAAGAAGCAACACAAAACAACCCACTGTTTGGGCAGTTTGTCTCGACCAGTAAACAAACAAGACACAAATCAATTTTTGGTCTAACACATTAGGAGTTAGTAATAATTTTACTAATGTTTTGCATTTGGTGACCACCTGGAGCAAAAATACAACCAAACGTAGCCATCTGATGGCCTATTGGCTTCGACAAAACAACAACACCCACTTCTAGTTTTTCATTAGCAGGTTCATATTTATAAAGTTATAATTTGACACAGTCACACAACATTGAGCAAACCAACGCCCCTATATCAAACTCGAGTGACAAAGTAGGAAGCAAACCTAACACTATTGACCTTACAACAAGACTCAAGCCAATGTGACCTTAGTTGGACTCACGATGGGCTCTTGGCTGAGCTCGACTTGACATACACAGATGACACAACCAAGTTAAAATGGAACATAACATCCTGGTCCGAGGCATGATGTGTAACATGTGACACAACTATTATCAACCAATGAGACTTCCCAAAGCGACACTAGAACAGTTCGAGGCAAAACATACACTTGCTAATCTTTTTAAGTGGTGAATGAGATGCAAGAAAAGTGAACCCAAACTTTTAATTCTAATAATCCTTATAACAGGTTGTGTATATTGACACAAAAGACTAAAACCAGTATTTAGATGTTTGAACTCGAGTAGAAATCTCGACCTCGCAACACGACCTGTAAATCAACTCGTGTTTAGACCATTGGTTGGGTTCGAGCACGGCTACGTAGGATACTATCCGAGTGGGTTTCTAACAGTGAGTTTCGACCCACGTAACAGTCCTGAACACATCAAGGTTTCTAACATCTATTTTGTTCACCATTAACGCAAAGACTCAAATCCAAAGTAAAATAAGCCAAACAATATGAGCACTTCCCAATCCAAGCCAATATCTATCAGATTCTAGTTCTGTTTTTTAATTTGCCACACAAAACAACATCACCAAGAATTTACGAATAAACAAAAACAACTTCCACCAAAACAAGATAAAATGAAATTTCGACAACATCCAAAGTATAATCAAATCAAATTTTAAAACAAATAAATTTCGGAATGCTTATAATATTTCAACAAAGTCGATTTGACAGAAAAAGATAGGAACCAAACCTGAATCCAAACCCGATTCCAAGCAAATCCACACACACCGATTCGTAGATCAAAACTCTTGAAGCCACAGATCTTGGAAAAACTATTGATGCGTTTTGAATGTGTGGATCTACTGGGAATCGATTTACAATAAAAAGAAAAACAATAAAGAAAGTATTCGACACTCTTTTGGTCATGGAAGTTGACAACTATCTATTTCGAGCTAATCTCACTATATTTCTTCAATCTCTATGAGTCTTTTCGCATCTTTGACCACTGAAAACGATTTGAAGACCTTGGGAAGAGGCTTGGGATAGCGATTTTACCCTCTTTTTTTTGGGTAGAAGGCTATAAAGTTGTAGATCGAGATGGTGACACATCAGTATTTTTGTGTTTTGGGATGAGAGGTGTTTTCGAGAATGAAGAAATCGATACAAGAGAAAAGGAAAAAGTTATAACTATTGTGGATAGGTGGTATCCAAGGGGGGTGATAGATCAGATGTATCAAAAAGGGGATAGGCATGCGTTTGGGAGTAAACAATGTTACCAGAAAAGATAAGGATGTATTGAGTGTACAGCTATATGTGTGTGTGTGTGGATGGTGTTTTCAAAACATTTTTTTTTAGTGTATTGAGTGTACTCCGTGTCCTGCTGAGCTAAAATGTAAACGTGATACCCTGGTTCGGTGTGAACACGAGAAACATAATCTCTAAAACCTTTTAAATAAACGTCATATAAAAACAAATTTATTGACTCCAGATAACAAGTATTGAGCTTAAGCCGTTACTAATGTAATGTGGGTACGCGTGCGGGCTCAATTAATACATAAAAGTGACTATGTAAACTTCAAAAATAATTTGTTTCGAGTTTTAAGGTTGAGTAAGGACCTGGAAAAATGCTGGTTGTTATAACTACTACTACGACCAACACAGACTGAATCTCGCGGACGAGATTCCCTTTTTAGGGGGGTAGAGTATGACAACCCGCTATTTTACAGGTCAATACTATTTTCTAAACTTGAATTTAAATTCTTGACATTTAATTTAAAGCAATTTACATGAGCTCTTTTACTTGAATCAACACAAATTTGTGAATACATTCTAAGTACACTAGGACTTAGGCCATTTTTAGTCCACAATGCTCCAGTACCTTTCTCCTACTCCAGTTCACAATTTTATGCTATAAAACAAATTTCTACTCTTTAAATACTTACGGTTTTAAATTCAACAAACGT
>LBNU01020172.1:8713-25496 GCA_014162995.1 Artemisia annua | reverse complement strand
TGGATGTTGACTTTTTGGACCTTCAACGTTTTCTGAACTTCTATGCATGAATTTGAGAACTTTGAGACTAGTAGAGAACTATTTGATGATTGCTTAGTTGTTGTGTGTTGATTGTGTGTAGATTGATGCCTTAAATGAGATTGCGAAGCCTCTATTTCTACTATTCGACAAGCCTAGGATCATTAATGCAGCAACTTGGCCTCCAAGGTGAATAGAAGGACCAAAAATACCAGAAAGAATGGCCTAGAATCGGGTAGAATGAAGTTTGCAAAAGTTATACGATCTGGCCAACCGATCGGTTGCGGGGCACCTCCGATCGGCCGGATGAGACATCTGTGTCTAACCGTTCGGTTGGATTCCAACCGATCGGTTCCTTGGGACATTTTCATCTAAGCGGTCGGTTGGATTCTAACCGACCGGTTGGATGTGTTCTGCAGCAATAGCTTAATCTTTCTCTTGGTTCTTCGTTCTTTGTCCAAACTTGATTATTTCTTGTCAACAAACTTTGGAATGATGAAAACTTGGATTCTTCTTTGTGAAATGCTTGAATGAATTGGATCTCGACTTGAAAATGACAAATCCTTCATTTCTTTCACTTTTTATTCCTTTTTCCTGTTTTTGGCTATAAATGCTTTGCAAACATACTTTGATACGATTAAGTGATAAAACCAGTTATTATTGGTTGGTTCATTTGTGTAAGTTATAAGAATGGTGTGTCATTCTTATATTAGCGTCTGTAAGTGTCCTATGGGACTGAGATGGATATACCCTCATCCTTTGACTTCAATGTTTTTTGGCTAATATATTTTACCGGGGTGAATCCCTTTTACCCGAAAAAAAGTGACAAAACCATATAAAAATGACCAAATAACATATATAAAAATACGAATAACGCTACTAAAAACATGCACAATTTGAGCGTTATCACTCTCCATTTCGGATGCAATGCCCTGAGAAATTTCTAACACAACTCTTGACGGAAATACCTTCATCAAGTGCCTTTAGACTAGTGATAATAGTATTGAATCTAGCAAAAGTATTATCTGTAGATTCGTCTTCAGGAATGACGAATTGTTCATATTGTCGAACCAAAAGATCAATCTTGTTATCTTTGACTTGATTATTACCTTGATGAGTGACTAACAAAGTTTTCCAAATATTGTTGGGAATTATACTAACAGTTACCACGGCTAAGTATGGAGGTAACCACTGCTGAAGAATGCACTAGCAGTGGAAACACATTACCACTGCAAATACATATTATTACCACTGCTGTTAGGATAATTACTATGTATTCGTGTATAGATAAGTATAGAAAAGATCTTGTGTATATTCTGTTTAGATAGCATTATACTTATCTTGTGAAGGACTCTTTGTGCTATATATGTTTTTCTAAGAGCTTCGAGGTGTAAACCCTAGTGATATTCAGATCACTCGTATTCAATATATTGAAGCTATAAGTTTGGGTAAACATTGTGTTACTTACATACAACTGTTCTCACTTACATTACATCATACAATCCATCTTCTAAGTATTGTTAAGTATATTCCGCGTGCTTAATAATATAACTCAAAGTATCACTCTAACAAAAGGTGTGTGTTTAGATCCATCAAGTGGTATCAGAGCCAGGTTCTGATATTTGATTTAGAAGATCCAAGGAACAAGCTTAACCAATTCACTCAGATCAATGGAGATGGAGAACAACCAGTCCAACTCTGCACCAAGGCTTCCAAAGCTCAAACTCAATGAGTTTGAGATGTGGAGGATAATGATTGAGCAATACTTTCTCATCAAAGATTATGCTTTGTGGGAGATCATCTTAACTGGTGACTCTTTCAAGCCTAATCAGAAGACTGAGAAAGTTGGTGACAAAGAAGTAATCACAGTTTCTGCACCTTCTACTAGTGATGAAAGAACTCAAAAGAAGAATGACATGATGGCAAGAAGCTTATTACTTATGACTCTTCCTAAAGACCAGATCATTGCCTTTAGCAAATACAAAACTGCTAAAGAACTTTTTGAAGAGATCTGCACAGTGTTTGGTGGTAATGATGCTACTAAGAAGACACAAAAGACATTGTTGAAGCAAAGCTATGAAAATTTCTCTGCTTCAAGCAATGAATCTCTTGACAGCATCTTTACCAAACTCCAGAACATTGTAAAACAACTAACTGTGTTTGGATTTGAGGTAGACCAGGAAAACCTCAAATTGAAGTTTCTAAGTAGCTTGCCTTTTGACTTTCATACCAATGTCACTGTCTGGGAAAATAAACCAGAAATTGAAACTATGAAGCTCAGTGACCTCTACAATAACTTTAAATTCATTGAACAAAGATTGAAGAAGGCAGGGAAGCTTAGATCAAGCTCTAGTAGCTTGGCACTGGTGTCAACCTCTGTTGATGATGATGATTCTGAAGATGACAGTGACGAGGAGATTGCCACTGCTGGTTCTACAGTTTCCACTGGTAATGCTATTGTTACCACTGCAGGTTCTAAAAAGAAGGTTGCTGGTCTTGGAGATCCTACCTTTTATGCCTTCATCTCAACTCAAGTTAATGGCTCAATATTAACTCATGAAGACTTGGAACAAGTTGATGATGATGACTTGCAAAAGATGGACATAAAGTGGCAGATAACCCTTCTTAGCATGAGGGCTAAGAAATTCTTTAAAAAGACTGGAAAGCCCATACACATCAATGGTAATGAAACTGCAGGGTTTGATAAGAAGAAAGTGGAATGTTACAACTGTCACAAGTTTGAGCATTTTGCTAGAGAATGCAGAAGACCAAGGAAACAGCACAATAGATTTACTTGGTACAAGCAAAAGAAGGAACAAACTGTGGAAGAACCAAACGCAATGCTGGCAATTGATGGTGTTAGCTATGATTGGAGTTTCATGGCTGATGGTGAAGAGGAAGAATCTTCATATGCTGCTTTTATTGCTACAGAACATGCTCTCATGGCCTTCTCTGACTCTGAGGTACAAAACTTTGAAAGTTGTTCTAAAACATGTAGGGCTTCTAGAGAATGTGAAAGGCTAAATGAATTATTAGAAAACCATAGAACAGAGTTGTTTGCTGCTAACTATAATGTTTTAAATCTTAGAAGAGGTGTATCTGTGTTAGAAAAACAACTAGAGCATTATAGAGAAAATGAGACAAAATTTAATGATGATATGGTTATTCTAAGAAGAGTTAGATCATAAGATAACAGTAAATGAGGCACTTAAAGAAGAGCTTGAAAGACTTAGAAAGGTAAATGAGAATGTTAACTTATCTGTTGACACCTTCTATTATCAGTCTAAGTCTATTGATAAAATTTGGGAAGCTCAAATAACAAACAAAGCTAAGTCTAGTTTAGGATACAATTCAGTTCCTCCACCACTAAGGGCTGTTCCAGCACCCGCTGGCATAGATTTAGCAAATACAGGCCTAGAAGAGTTTCAGGAACCTAGTCTTGAATATGGCTCTCCTAAATTTCTGGAAAGTGAGGAAAAGGTTAAGCATGAAACTGATGTTTTTGAACGTGCAAGTGACTCATCTTTAGTAGATGAGAATGTTAAAAAGAATGTAGAGACTTCTATCCCACAGGTTGTTAATATCATTACAGAGGAACCTAGGAAACAAGTTAACAAACCTAGACCAACTTTAAGGTATGCAGAGATGTATAGACACAAACCATCAAGTCCTAGGGGTAACTAGAGGAGTTGGAATCATGTAAAATCTCAACAACTAGGTAGTGAGTTTGTCATGAACAATAAAGCATGTCATATTTGTGGTAGTTTTGAACATTTGCATGCTAAATGTGACTATAATGTTGGGAGAAGGGAAGTTTTTGGGAATAAGAGGGTGGAATCAAACAGGTTTCAAAACAATTCACACCCAAATTCACACAGAAACATGATCCCAAGAGCAGTTTAATTGAGAAGTGGGCTTAAATATTTTGCCACTGCTAAAACTGTTAACACTACTCACCCTAAATCACCTGTTACAAGTGCAAAACCTAAACCAACTTTTGTTAAATCTGCACAAACAGGGAAAAAAACTTTTTACAACAAAAGGGTTCATAATAACCAACAGTGGGTACCAAAATCTAAACCAACAGTTACCACTGCACATTCAAAAGTTCCCACTGCTAGTGTTGTAAACAAGAACAGGGGTAACATGGGAAATGTTGTGAAGGCCTCAGCACATTGGGAATGGAAACCTAAAGGAATTACCTCAACAACCAATCCGAATGGTGTATCAATGACCTTTGATAGATTTAACTATATTGATACATGAGGTAGATCCAAGTCAATCATGGCTTGGGTCTCCAAAGGAAACTAACTCCTTTATTATATGTGCACGGACATCCCAAGACCAAGAGATCAGATCAAGGCTATACAGATAGTGGATGTTCGAGATACATGACTGGCACCAAGTCCTATCTATCCAATTTTGAATATTTTGATGGAGAGTCTGTCAGCTTTGGAGGAGGAGTTAATGGTAAAGTTACTCGTAAAGGTGTCATTAAAACTGGTAACATGGATTTTGAACCTGTGTACTACGTAAAAGAGCTTAAGTATAATCTCTTTAGTGTATCACAGATGTGTGACAAGAAAAACAAGGTTCTTTTTGCTGAAGATATGTGCTTTGTTCTTTCTACGGATTTTAAGATAACTGATGAAAGTCAGATCCTTCTTAAGATTCCTAGAAAAGGAAACATATATAGCTTTGATATGAATAATATTGTTGCTAAAGATGATCATGCTTGCTTTATTGCAAAGGCCACAATGGATGAATCCATGCTATGGCATAGAAGACTTGGTCATATTAGTTTCAAAACCATAAATAAGATTGATAAAGATGGTTTGGTAAGAGGCTTGCCTCAGAAAAGATTTAAAAATGATCAAACCTATGTTGCTTGGTCCTACATCTGTGAGTAACATAAATCTTAAGAAGTCTTGTCTTGTTGTGAATGATGATTTTAGTAGGTTTACATGGGTTTTCTTTCTAAGAACTAAGGATGAGACAACTAGCATCCTTAAGACCTTTATAACTGAAGTAGAAAACCAAAATGATATGAAAGTTAAAATCATTAGGTGTGACAATGGGACAGAGTTTAAGAATAGAGTTATGGATGATTTTTGCAGAGATAAAGGTATTAAAAGAGAATTTAGTGTAGCTAGAACTCCTCAACAAAATGGTGTAGCTGAGAGAAGAAACAGGACACTAATATAGGCTGCTAGAACCATGTTGGCAGATTCAAAATTGCCAATTACATTTTGGGCTGAAGCAGTTAACTAGTAGTGAAAACAAAGAACAAAGACACCTTATGAGTTATTTAGAGGTAGATCACGTATCCTAGACTTCATGAGACCATTTGGATGACATGTCACTATTCTCAATACCATAGATCATCTAGGTAAATTTGATGAGAAAGAAGATGAAGGGTATTTTGTTGGGTATTCTATGGTTAGTAAAGCCTTTAAAGTATTTAACTTAAGGACCCAAAAGATTGAAGAAAATCTGGATGTTGAGTTCTTAGAAAAACAAGGCTAATATTGAAGGAACTGGTCCAACAAGATTGTTTGATTTTGATACTCTAACCCATACTATGAACTATGTGCCTATCTCTACAGGTACATCTACTAATGATTCTGCAGGTTAAGAAGAGCTTGTTGATGATGATGAACCAAGCAAGGATCAAGATGATGATCAAGATGAATTTATTTTGCCAATTTGGGACTATGCAGATGATGATTTTGTTCCAAAGACTAGAGATGCTCAACCTTCTAATGATGCTGGAAAAGAAGGTGATGGCAATGTGAGCACTGAAAATCCTGAAGGCAGTGGGAACACAGATTCCACTACTAGGCCAGAAGTTTCCATTGCTACACCAGATGTGGAAAATACAACTCCAGTTACACAGGAAGCTCAAGCCAGTGATGCTGAAATCTCAAATATGCCCAATGAGATTAAAATTCATCAAACTTGCCATACCTCAATTCATAAATCACATCCTCTTGAAAATGTAATTGGGGATGTACACTCACCAGTAAAGTCTAGAAGGCAATCAAAGTTGCCTGACATTCATGGATTTATCACTGAAATTTATGAATCTAAGGATCATGAAGGCAAGAATGAATGTCTTTTCATGTGTTTTCTGTAACAAATGGAACCACATAATGTATTCAATGCACTGGAAGATGAAAGTTGGGTGGAAGCAATGCAAGAAGAGTTGCTTCAATTCAAGATTTAGAAGGTTTGGGTGCTTTGCAATTTACCTCCTGGCAAGAAGGTAATAGGTACAAAATGGGTGTTCAGAAACAAAAAGGATGAAAGAGGAATTGTCATAAGAAAAAAGGCTAGGCTTGTGGCTCAAGGATACACTCAAGAAGAGGGTATTGATTATAGAGTCTTTTGGGAAGTTATCATCAAAGATTTGAGATTTTAAGAATGATGTTTTGGTACAAGTACTCCCCCTCAACTTGTGGATACTTATTGAGGTGAAATACTTGTCTTTTGAGTAGAATTGTGAAAATCTGAAAAGTTTGATAAATTCTACTCAAAAGTAAGAAGCCTTCGCTCCTTATCTTAGGATTGTAGCACTGAAGCGTAGTACAGGGTCCTTTTTTTACAAGGTATGGGTTGTGCACTGTTATGTTTACAAAAGCCTTCGTAATTCACAATTAACAAGAATGAATTAGAAATAATGAAAGGTTATACCAGAAGCTTAAGTCTGAGATGGAGTCAAAGCATTGAAGTCGGTGAACTTTGCGTTGGGCCTTTGAAATGTCAGGATCGGAAACGATGGACGAACCCCGATAAAACTTTCCAGCCTCCTGATCTGTTCCCTCCGGTTGAGCCTTTCTTTAATGGCATGGATGAAGTTCTTTACCATTCTTCTTGTGCTAGAATTCCAACGGGTATTCTTTCCTTCTTTTACTTTGTTCAGATCGTCCGTCAATCTCCCCACTAGACCATCACGAACTCTTTGCAAAGTAGCATCACAGAACTTATGAAGCTCGTCGAACCGCATGAACCGTAGCTGATTCTTTGAGTTAAGGTAGGTAACCCCGAACTTTGGGTTTTGGAGAATCATTAGTTGAGATGCGTCATGTAGTTCTTCGATCATGAGTTGTGGTTTGGTCAAGTTGAGATGATTCTGGTAGCTTTCAACACCTAACTGTAGATCTTCTACACGTTCACGGATGATCAGTTGTCTGATGTACATGAGCAAGGAAGAGATGAAGTTGTACTGAGTTGACGTTGGGAAGCCCCTCATTCTTCCTTGAACTTTCTCCAGATACATATCTTCTACGTCATCTAGATAAAGATGTGGGAAATCGGCTTCACAAAACTTGTAGAGCTGTTCGTCTTGCCTCTTAACCACTATTTCCTTCATGTAGACATAATCAAACCGTTTATCTTCCAGGATTTGCATGATTGCGACGATTCGGCCTTTGTTCTTCACATCACCGGATGTACGTTCACGTCTGTGAGTGTAGCCGAGCTTTCGTCGTTCTGACCAGTTCTGAATTCCAAACAAAGCGTCTCTGTTGTATTCCACAATAGAGTTGCTGAAAATAGGAGCGGTTTCTTCAATGTTTGGAACCTCATAACGAGCAGCTGGTACTGAAATCCTTAATGAAGACTTGTAGCGATCTTTGGAAGCTTTGATGTCGTGTTGCAGGTAGCGGAGATCATAGTTGAAGAAGAACCGATATGGAATTCTAGGCTTGTCAGGAAAGCCTTGAAGAGGTAAAGGTTTTGTCCAGTCGGTGAAGTACGGTTCATTGTGTTTTCCATGGGCATCGAAGTTTCTTTCCAGATTAAGCCAATCAAAGGAGTCTGATAAAGCTGATGCAATGTTCTGCAAATGGTAGTCCAGCTCTATTTTGTTTCCTGATCGTGCCTTTAGAAAGTCACGAGCATCCTTGTTGATTCGCCTAAGTTCAGCTTTCGTCACTTTTTCCAACTGAAGACCCGAAAGAATACTCTGAGCGTATTGTAAAGTGTTGCCCGGGAGTGGTTCTTCGGTTTCAAGCGGTGGATGAGCTTTAATCATTGTAGTGACCCATTCAGATTCGGGAATGTTGTGAAGGCCTCAGCACATTGGGAATGGAAACCTAAAGGAATTACCTCAACAACCAATCCGAATGGTATATCAATGACCTTTGATAGATTTAACTATACTGATACATGAGGTAGATCCAAGTCAATCATGGCTTGGGTCTCCAAAGGAAACTAACTCCTTTATTATATGTGCACGGACATCCCAAGACCAAGAGATCAGATCAAGGCTATACAGATAGTGGATGTTCGAGATACATGACTGGCACCAAGTCCTATCTATCCAATTTTGAATATTTTGATGGAGAGTCTGTCAGCTTTGGAGGAGGAGTTAATGGTAAAGTTACTCGTAAAGGTGTCATTAAAACTGGTAACTTGGATTTTGAACCTGTGTACTATGTAAAAGAGCTTAAGTATAATCTCTTTAGTGTATCACAGATGTGTGACAAGAAAAACAAGGTTCTTTTTGCTGAAGATATGTGCTTTGTTCTTTCTAAGGATTTTAAGATAACTGATGAAAGTCAGATCCTTCTTAAGATTCCTAGAAAAGGAAACATATATAGCTTTGATATGAATAATATTGTTGCTAAAGATGATCATGCTTGCTTTATTGCAAAGGCCACAATGGATGAATCCATGCTATGGCATAGAAGACTTGGTCATATTAGTTTCAAAACAATAAATAAGATTGATAAAGATGGTTTGGTAAGAGGCTTGCCTCAGAAAAGATTTAAAAATGATCAAACCTATGTTGCTTGGTCCTACATCTGTGAGTAACATAAATCTTAAGAAGTATTGTCTTGTTGTGACTGATGATTTTAGTAGGTTTACATGGGTTTTCTTTATAAGAACTAAGGATGAGACAACTAGCATCCTTAAGACCTTTATAACTGAAGTAGAAAACCAAAATGATATGAAAGTTAAAATCATTATGTGTGACAATGGGACAGAGTTTAAGAATAGAGTTATGGATGATTTTTGCAGAGATAAAGGTATTAAAAGAGAATTTAGTGTAGCTAGAACTCCTCAACAAAATGGTGTAGCTGAGAGAAGAAACAGGACACTAATATAGGCTGCTAGAACCATGTTGGCAGATTCAAAATTGCCAATTACATTTTGGGCTGAAGCAGTTAACTAGTAGTGAAAACAAAGAACAAAGACACCTTATGAGTTATTTAGAGGTAGATCACGTATCCTAGACTTCATGAGACCATTTGGATGACATGTCACTATTCTCAATACCATAGATCATCTAGGTAAATTTGATGAGAAAGAAGATGAAGGGTATTTTGTTGGGTATTCTATGGTTAGTAAAGCCTTTAAAGTATTTAACTTAAGGACCCAAAAGATTGAAGAAAATCTGGATGTTGAGTTCTTAGAAAAACAAGGCTAATATTGAAGGAACTGGTCCAACAAGATTGTTTGATTTTGATACTCTAACCCATACTATGAACTATGTGCCTATCTCTACAGGTACATCTACTAATGATTTTGCAGGTTAAGAAGAGCTTGTTGATGATGATGAACCAAGCAAGGATCAAGATGATGATCAAGATGAATTTATTTTGCCAATTTGGGACTATGCAGATGATGATTTTGTTCCAAAGACTGGAGATGCTCAACCTTCTAATGATGCTGGAAAAGAAGGTGATGGCAATGTGAGCACTGAAAATCCTGAAGGCAGTGGGAACATAGATTCCACTACTAGGCCAGAAGTTTCCACTGCTACACCAGATGTGGAAAATACAACTCCAGTTACACAGGAAGCTCAAGCCAGTGATGCTGAAATCTCAAATATGCCCAATGAGATTAAAATTCCTCAAACTTGCCATACCTCAATTCATAAATCACATCCTCTTGAAAATGTAATTGGGGATGTACACTCACCAGTAAAGTCTAGAAGGCAATCAAAGTTGCCTGACATTCATGGATTTATCACTGAAATTTATGAATCTAAGGATCATGAAGGCAAGAATGAATGTCTTTTCATGTGTTTTCTGTAACAAATGGAACCACAGAATGTATTCAATGCACTGGAAGATGAAAGTTGGGTGGAAGCAATGCAAGAAGAGTTGCTTCAATTCAAGATGTAGAAGGTTTGGGTGCTTTGCAATTTACCTCCTGGAAAGAAGGTAATAGGTACAAAATGGGTGTTCAGAAACAAAAAGGATGAAAGAGGAATTGTCATAAGAAACAAGGCTAGGCTTGTGGCTCAAGGATACACTCAAGAAGAGGGTATTGATTATGAAGAAGTGTTTGCCCCAGTTGGAATAATTGAAGCAATTAGGCTTTTCTTAGCCTACGCATCCTTTATGGGCTTTAAAGTCTATCAAATGGATGTAAAGAGTGCTTTTCTATATGGGCATATTGATGAGGAGGTATATGTTTCACAACCTCCAGGCTTTGAAGACCCTGACTATCCTAACAAAGTGTATAGGGTGGTTAAAGCGTTGTATGGCTTGCATCAGGCACCAAGAAAATGGTATGAGACCTTAACTACTTATCTACTTGATAATGGGTTTCATAGAGGAAGAGTGGATCAAACTTTGTTCATCAAGAAAGACAAGAATGATATCTTGCTGGTTCAAGTATATGTTGATGATATTATATTTGGTTCTACAAAGCCAGAGATGTGCAAATAATTTGAGAAGCTAATGAAGGATGAGTTCAAGATGAGTTCTGTGGGTGAACTCAAATTCTTTTTGGGACTTCAAGTACAACAAAGGCCAGATGGTATTTTCATCAATCATGACAAATAAGTGGCAGAGATACTAAGGAAGTTCCAATTCACTGATGCAAAGTCTTCAAGCAGACCTGCAGATAAGGGAACACATCAACTTTTGAAAGAAAACAGTGGTGAAGCAGTTGATGTGCACATGTACAGATCTATGATTGGCTCCTTGATGTATCTCACATCATCTAGGCCAGACATTATGTTTGTAGTATTTGCTTGTGGAAGGTTTCAGGTCACTCCCAAGTTCTCACACTTGACTGCTGTGAAGAAGATTTTCAAATATCTAAAAGCTTTTCCTCATTTGGGCTTATGGTACCCTAGAGAATCACCTCTAGAGTTGGTTACCTATTCTGATAGTGACTATGCTGGAGCAAGCTTGGATAGAAAATCTATAACAGGTGGATGCCAATTTCTTGGTTGTATATTGGTGTCATGGCAATGCAAGAAACAAACAATGGTGGCAAATTCATCACTTGAGGCAGAGTATGTGGCTGCTGCAAGTTGCTGTGCTCAAGTTCTATGGCTTCAAAATTAACTTTTGGACTCTGGGTACAATTTTATGAATACCATCATATATATTGACAATATTAGTACCATATGCATAATTAAGAATCCAGTTCAACACACAAAGACTAAACATATTGAAATTATACACCATTTTATAAGAGATTGTTATGAGAAAAAGCTAATTCAAGTTGTCAAAATACATACTGATGATAACTATGCTGATTTATTAACAAAAGGACTTGATGTGGGTAGATTTCAGTACTTGGTTGCAGGTATTGGAATGCTTAATCCATAAAAATTTTGTGTCTAATGGTCTTTCATGTTGAGGGGAGGTTTTTGGTACTAAAATTGTTGTATATGTTTGTATAAGTTTGTATATGTTTGCTTGTATTTTGCTTGTCCACTAACTTTTATGCAGAAAATAAAGATAACAGTGGCAACTATAATGCAAGCAGTGGTAAAAGTTTACTCTCACAGTGGAAAAAGAAAAACTGAGGAACTTTATTCATTCATTCAAAAGAAAAAGTTCATTACATCTGAGGAGAGTACAAACAACCATTCACAAAACACAAAACATAAATTCCTAAACAACCTACATCCTACACCAGCTACTCCATTGGCTTCTTGCCCTTGCCCTGATAATTGTGCTTGGCCTTTTGAGCACTTTCTCTTTTGTTCTCAAAGGTTGACTGCATCCTTGGACAAGCAAGACCAAGTATTTGTTTTGGAGGCTTTGGCAGTCTTGTAGGCTTCTCTGGGATGGAGATTTGCTTCATATTGGACAAAGCTGACCCTAAAGCCTTAGTTAGAGCCTTGGCAACTCCTTGGAGAGGGAATAAGTCTCGTCATCATCTGATGAGCTTGAGTAAAATTCCAATGATGGTGCAGGTTTAGCAGTCTTTTTGGTAGGCATCTTGGAAGTAGAGGTTGAAGCACATGGTGGAAAGTAACTTGCCCAACCTGATGCCTCTGAAGATGATTTAGATGGCATCAAAATCTCTGTGTCAGAAGAAGAATCAAAAGAGATGTATATTATGTTTGGAAGGTTGCTCATGGTGTTTTTAGGAATTGGGTGAAAGATAGAAAGTGTTTTGGTGAAGATTATGGTGATACGAGCCCCTTTATATAGGCAAAATCAATCTCAAGGGTTTAATAAAGAAGATATTTACTCTTACCTATTTTGGTAGGTTGAGAAGTAAATATAGATATTATCGGGTTGACTTTGGGAAGATATTTGTGAATAGTGGCTTGGTTAAATTAACTTTGGTTAAAACAAGTTGGTTAGGAATATTCTTTTGTATTATTCGAACATGTGCAGGTACATAACCAAATTTTTGCTGGTAGTTGATCATAAAAATGGTTATTGATTCACCATGTCTAATCCACATAAGAATCAACTAGTCCAGAGCAAACGGCTACTGGTAAATGTTACGAATACGTTTTTCTTATTGAAGATTCGGTCACCCTAAGTATTGTTAAGCATCATGCAGCTCATAGTATTTAATATATTAGTTAAAACGTAGTTTAGTATTAGTTAGTATTCGTTGTGTCGGGTCAGGTCTTTTACCCTCTGTCAGCCCGCTCTACAGCCTTGTAGAGGCATTCATCCACCATGTACATATAAATAGCCCTTCCCACACAAGGGAGGGGTTGGACCTTTTCACATAGTAATACATATTTCTCTTGTTTTTCTCTCTCTAAAAGGCTCCCAACTTCTACTTTCTCTCTCTAACTCTTTCTTATACTATTTGATCCATAAATCACAAAGACCACACGAGTTATGTTTTAGTGTATCCTACAATTGGTATCAAGAGCCTAGGTTTAATCTTTGGGATAGTGTTTGCTTGGTTCTTAAGATTGGTTTTTCTGTTTCTCATTTGGTTTGAATATTATTGCTTTATACATCCTTATTTGAGCTTTGTTCGTGGTTAAGGTTGTTAGACACTTGTACTTTCGCGTTTAGGATCACTACAAAAGCTTAGTTTGGTCATTGGATTAATCATTTCATCATTTTCGTGGCTGTTTTGGACTGAATTTGTGGGTTTTAAAAGGTTGCTCTTGGTAGAGATTAGTTTGTTTCTTGGTAGAGATTAGCTCAAAAATGGGAAAAAGACGAAAAAGGACGATAGTGACTGCCTTGTCCTATTTGTAGCGATTACCTTTGTCTTTTTGTTCTAGCGATTATCTCTGATGATTGTTCTAGCGATTAACTCGTTTTCTTAGCAATTAACTCGTTCTTAGCGATTAACTCGTTTTTTAGCGATTAGCTCAATTTCAGCAACGATTAACTTTTGATCTAGTGTTTAGTTCAAGATTAGCGATTATTCAAGTTAGCGATTAGTTTATCTAGCGTTTAGTTTTTTTCCCAATTAGTTTTCTTTCCAACTTTGATTCAATTAAAACAATAGAGAACAAAAATAATAGCCTAACAAGTAAAGAAAGAAGAAGTCGAGAGAAGAAGCAAGTTCAAATCCCATCATTTTGAGATCTCAGTTTGTATCTTTTGCTAATCAAGATTCGTGTTAAAACTTAATCACAAAAGATTCATCATCACAGATCCGTAACTTGTTATTATCCGAACCATAAAGAAAGAACAAAACAAGATTGTTTCACTCTTTCTTTCATTCGATTCAAGTATGACGAAACTCATAAGATATATTCGATCTCGGTGTCGTTTACAAATTTACTCATCTTTTAGACCTTAAATGAGTGAAAAAACAACCATCAACAATCTGTGTGAAGCAAAACCACCTCTGGTATGTCCGATTAATTAAGAAAAAGATCTAAACAAGTGTGTTTGAACCCTTCCTTCAATCGTTCACGCAAACAACCATACCTAATATAGGGTTTAGTAGATCTCAGTTTGGCTCAAGCTTGTACAAATCTTTAAAGGATTGTATGCTCGAACGCAACACATCACAGATCATACATTACCCATCACTTATATCAAGAACAAAACAATAACCACTACTCTTGTATCCCTTCTCACCACACGGTTTCTCAAACGAAAAATAAAACAGGAAAAGAAAAGGAAATAAATCGATCTCAGTTTTTTTTTGTTAAAATTGTCTTCAAATCTATAAAAGATTCACAAGTTCTTTTAACAACATACATCATAGATCGTTTGAGAAGCTAACACTTCAGTTTAATATCCAAATATCTCAAGAAAAGAACAAAAACAACTCATGTTTTCATCCTTTTTCTCTTTCGGTTTAAAGATTCAAAAACATAAGAATACATCAAACCTTACCCATTATTATTTGATAAAAGGTAGCAAGAAGGGACAATTTGTGTTCTGTTATTTGTGATTCTGTTCTTCGATCTAATCTTGCTATAACAAGGGTTGAATGTACGTGTTGTTGGTGGCTGCGTTTGTTAGGGTTATTAGTGGGTGAGAGATTTTAGGGTTACAGTGTTGTAATTTGGGATTAGTGTGATAAAGGTTGTGTTATATAGCGTGACATTAGGGTTATCAAAAGCGGATTTACCAGATTTTATTGGGCCGTGATTTAACTATACACCTTGGACTCGAATTCATCTGTCTTGGGCTGCTGGTTCGAGTGGTAGTGGATTTGGGCCATGAAAGTTTATTTTGTGATTGGTATAAGGGTATTCACCTTGTTGTGAAACCAATTTGGGCCACGAAAGTTTATTGTAACAATTTGTTTTGGCCAATTTTTTACACAAATATTTGGGTATAGTGTAGTCGCTAACAATTTGAGTTGTTATTAAGCTTGAATTTTCGGGATATAAATTTTGGTCTACGGTTTTACTCGAGCTTCAAGTATCCGTGATTAAGTTTTTTGGGTATTTGGGCTGGATTATTGGTTCTCTCGTGGTGAATTTTGGCCGGATTATTGGTGTAATTTTTATTTTGTGATTGGTATAAGGGAATTAGTTGGTGTTGGGTTAATTCTTGGATTGGTTTGCAAGATATTTTTGGGTATAAATCTATAACGCGGTTTTTATTGTGCTTCAAGAACCGAGATTGAGATTTATTTTGGGTTGAGTTATTTTCGGGCTTGTTGGATATCTACGGGGTTTGTTTGGATTTCAATCATACAACGACCACGTTCATCAAGAAATCATCTAATCATTACCGATCCAACCGGTTTTCATCATTTCACGGTTTCTTCTTGATTTTGTAAAATCCCGCGAAAGAATCTATTTCTCGGTTTAAATCATAGAAGTGTAAAATCCCGTGCACGCTCACATCATGTCGAATTCTTCAGACTCAGTCATATCTGAGATTCTCAAACTGTGTGACGTGATCGACCATCATAAGATGTCCAACATAGTACAACAGGCCACTGGTTTTGAATCTGAAACTACTAATATGGAATCTTTGTGCTCTAATTCGCAAGAGAACGAGTTGCTTCAGCCACGGCAAGTGCTTCACAATGCAAATGAAAGTTTCATAGAATGTTTTTCGACAACTTCATTCACACATCTCAGTACTTTTAGATGGAACTGGATTCAAGATGGGATTCAAGTGTGTTCTATTTGGAAGATTACAAGAGTATTTTTAAAAGATTTACAAGGTGTCAAGTGGCTGTGATTTTCAAGAGTTTACAAAGTATTTGGTGGCTAATGATTGGGTTAATATGGTTTAAAGAAAAGGTGCAAGTATTTTTGGGTTAATCTAGGTTTAGTGTCCTTGTTCTTGATCCTTCTTGTTCTTCTACTTTTGTAAGGAAACCAATCACTCTCTTTTCACAATATTTTTTTTTTATTTTCATTCCTGTATATATATTATTTCTTGATGTATTTGTATATTATATAAGTTATTTGGCTTGGTTAGGCTTGGTACATAAGCTAGATCACTAGAAAATCACTAAAGGACTAAACATGCAAACTGTGAATCTGGACTAGGGGTAGAAACGGAATAAACTGATTTAATCAGTAAACATTGGACCTAAAGTAAAAATATGAAGTTGTAGCCCTATGTCTTATGGTCATTTTGACGGGTATTTCATCGGATAACTCATTACGATGATTAAACTAGAAATATTTTCGTGAAACATGCCAGATTCTGAGTTGCAGATTTAAATGGTAAAAATCCTCAGTGATATGTTTATTTTCACTACTTAGCCCAGTTTTATGAAATGTAGGTAACATCTTAACTTAAACATGGCCGCAAACGGGGAATTAATTGGACTTGTAGAACTCTAGTTACCGCAACTTTTGTAGGACTGTTGTAATTTTGAAAGCTGATGGACTGAATATATTGGGGCGGAAATTGATAGTCTTTACCTGATGTTGTGTAATTTTTTAGTTAGTGGGACCAAAAAACATGTTAGTAAAGATTAATCTTTCTGGGGATATCAAAGAACTTAATTTTTGGACTTAGGTTTGCAATGGCGAAATTGTAAACAGTGTACAAGTTAATAAGATTTTATCAAAGCACTAAGTATAAAAAGGTATAAACATATTTGTTAATAACTTGTATATTGCTATCTTATACATATTGGACATATAAACAAG
>LBNU01020171.1:335350-368790 GCA_014162995.1 Artemisia annua | reverse complement strand
GTTGTTGTTGTTGTTGTTGTTGATTGTTGAAGTAGAATGGAGGTCGAGACATCTTGATTGATTATGTTAAAATGGATCTTTAAAGGATGGTTAAAGGTTGTTGTTGAAGATTAGTTGTTGTTGTCGAGACGAAGGCTCAAATTAGTTTTCTTACTTGTTAATTATCCCAATTATACTCGCTAGGAAACCTTGAACCTATTGATACTCGCTAACGTGACTTATACTCGCTATTGAAGTTTTAAGTTTAATACTCGCTATGTAAGATTAAAACTGATACTCGCTATGAAAGAAAACTTTGAATTTGATACTCGCTAGTAAATCTTACTCGCTAAGACAATTTTAGAAAAAACACTACTCGCTATATAAATGTTGAAAACAATACTCGCTATGTAGAGTTCTAAAACTATACTCGCTAGACACCTGTTAAAGATAATACTCGCTATGTAAGGTTTAAAAATTTGATACTCGCTATCCTTGAAAAATTGATACTCGCTAAGAAAGAATTTAGATTCTTACTCGCTAGTAAAATTTCCTTACTCGCTAGAGCGATAAGGATAAAGGCATACTCGCCAGAAACGTACCAAACTCGCTACACAATATATGATACTCGCTACCAAAAAATTTCCAAACTCGCTATTAAACCCTAAAGTTGTCAAACTCGCTATTAAACCCTAAAACGTACTATTTGATCTTGTTTTCAAAAAAAACTGAGTACCAAAAAAATTAAAGACCAAGTGTAATATGTAAAACCTTAAAAACTTATGAAATACTCAAACAAAACCAAAAAAATAACGAGTATAAGATTAAACCAACGAGATCAAAACTAGACCTACACTAATCTAAAACAACCCCAAATATCCCTAGGTGAATGATACCACTTGTTAGGTCACCATGTTGTAACATAAACAATCATATAATCATTAACCAAGAAAGAAGAAGAAGAGACAAGAATTATGGAAGGAACTCAATGTGCGAAAATAATGAACTTGTATTGCATAAGAGAACCAATAAACCTTAAACAAGGTTTACACTTAGTATATATAGGGGAGTCCAAGGGTTTCTATATCATTCTAGCACTATTACATACTTGGCCCTTGGACTTCCACACAATGTGACATTACATCATAAACTTACTTAACATGAAAGATAAAATGTAAGCATAATAAGTCTAATAAGCAACCTATTACAAATATAATGACCGACACTTTTCATAACGTGAAACGTGTTCCTAACACACGACGACCGTTTTGTAAGCAGGATCATATTACAATCATAAATACTTTTGTTTGAAAATTTGTGCGCAGTCGATGTGCTAGAAAATCAATGTTGAGCACATTGACGGTTTTTCAAAAAGTATTCGTCAATTCATTCCCTGGAACAAGTTTGATTCATTAGTGAATCGCACCATCGTTGCTTTCCAGTTTTCACAAGCTTGATCCTTGCAGGATCTCACATGTCACCTACCAAGAGCTTGTGTAATGTTCGCTCTAGAAGGATTTCCATCTTCATTGTGAATATTTTCATATCACTCGGATGTTCTGGCAATGCCACAAGGATAATGTGTAGGACACTAAATATTTTGTCTTACTTTCCACATTGTATGAAACAATAAGCATATTGGAAGTGTGTCCTAGTGAGATTTAAGGATGATCTCTTTGGCTCTAGACTCTATAGTGCATTTTGATCCGCTCCTGGAGACCGGGGAGGCATCTCCTGTTTAGGTATCAACATAGCTCGCAATGAGCGGTCGATACATTGCACAGGGTTCCCCGTGAGAATGAAACAAGCTCTTTTGAGAGAACTTGAGTGGTTGGGAGGTTTAATGCAGTGCGTCACTGGGTCAATGACGTCTTGTCTTCAATACTGATGTTACCTTAGTCACAATCAGTGGCATATGAATTGAACCCGGTTTCTGCCCTAAGGTTGAATAATTGGAGGAATATTTCTATTCACCCTTTCTCATTTCATTTCTTTTTAATTCTTCAACCCCTTCAGTGCTTACCGAGAGTTCATTACTAGAACCTTGTTGGGTTTGTTCCAGTTCTAGCTCTATCTCAGTCGGCACTCTTCCCTTTCTCACTTTTCTCCTTTTTTAATCATTCCTAAGGACTTTTATTCAATCTATAGGATTGTCCCTGGGAAGATCCCTCTGGTTCTGGTGGATCATGGGAACTCATACCTAACCTTACCATCTTTATAACTCCATGCATTAATGTAAATTGGTCGGTCTTTTGGTATCTTTCCACAATCGCTATTAAATGGATCATTGAAAATTCTCTCAAAGTGTTTATGATAAAGAAACGCATTTTGTTAACACTTTGAGAGTTTTGTAACTTTTTAATTGCTCCCCCTTAACATGTGCTCATAGGTTTTGATTGAAATTTGCACATGTCGGGGTGAGTTGCACTTTTGAATTGATCCACTCTTAATAGACATATACCTACACGTTTACGTTGCTTAGTTAAAGGGATCCATTATCAGCTTTTAGGTGATAACTAGCCCTAATAACTAACTTGAAGTTGTTAACATTCCTTAAAAAGGAAGTTAGACCCATCAAAGTATACATCTACGAAGAGCTTCTCGAAACGGTACTTTCTACTAGGATAAATCCTTTCGAATTCAAAGTTTGTGTTTCGTCAATTCATGAGTCAAATCTGAGCCACGCTCAAATAGGATGCCAAAATTATTATTCATCACACAAATCATTTTGCTCCCCCTCAATATGTGCATTGGTTCAAGTATAAAATTTAAAAACCTTAAAAAATTTTGCACATACGGGAGAGCGTACATTATAGTCCAAAAACATCACATTATAAATCTTTCATATTTAAATCACATTCTCTCCCCCGATCAAAAATTTTTAAATCTTTTGAGATTTTTTGATCCCAATTGATTTAAATGATTTTAGAAAAAAAAATGGGAGAAAATGTGGTAAGATTTTAACATGTACTGATTTTTTGAGACATTTTTTCACTGCTGCTGGTGCACAAAGTTTTTAAAGGTGCAGAAATTTTAAGCAAATACGCTCCCCCTCAATTAATGACCGGTTTTCTATTTAATGAGTTCGAGTCATTAAGTGGAGCGGTAGGGTATTTGTGAAAATTTAAGTCCAATAGCCTCCTTGTGAACCACAAAAACTCTCTTGAAGAATCATAAAAGAGAGAGATTTTGGGATGAAAGAAGACTTCTCTTCTTTTACTAGAAGTGATGCACTGACACGTACATCAAATTGAAGCAACATGGATATAAAGTAATCCATTCCCGAGTGAACTTCACTCAGTGAGAGGAACAACCGTCTTTTTGGCGACATGTTTTCCCCAACGATAAGAGCGGGTTGCTATCTGAAGTAATAGCAAGCCGATAAAACATGTTTTAACCGGTTAATATAACTTCTGCTTGAGCTTCATTTAATGTCCAATGCCATTAATGAATGACATTTATAGAAGCTTAAAATGTTATCGATAAACAGAAGACATGCCTAGGATGAAGCTATTTTTGGTATTTTGTGTTTTTCAGATTTTTATGGTTTTTCTAGGTTTTTATATTTTTGTATTTTTCTTTTTGGTTTTAAAGAATATGTACAAGGATATGTAAAGCAAATCCATTACTCGTCATTTTCCTCCTGAAGACTTTTGAGTGACTCAGGAGTGATTCTCTTCATTCCAAGACGCGGGAGAATGAATTGAAACCGTTCTCTGGGAAGTGCCTTAGTGAAGATGTCAGCTAGCTGAAATTCTGTCCTCACAAAGTAAAGTTCCACAATCCCTTTTTCCACTTGTTTCCTGATGAAATGATGTCGAATATCAATGTGCTTTGATCTGGAGTGTTGGACGTTGTTGCAGCAAAGAGCAATTGCACTTTCGTTGTCACAGTACATCGGAACTTTGTTGTACACAAAGCCATAATCAGATAATTGAGATCTCATCCAAAGGATTTGAGCACAGCAAGATGACATGGCAATGTATTCAGCCTCAGTGGAGGAGATCGACGTACTCATTTGCCTCTTTGATGACCAGCTGACAAGCTTATCTCCTAGAAATTGAGCACCACCGGACGTACTTCGACGAGTATCTTGACACCCTGCATGATCAGCATCAGAGTAGGCAGTGAGAGCTATAGCAGTGTCTTTAGGATACCAAAGGCCCATGTGAATCGTCCCTTGAAGGTACCTGAAGACCTTTTTGACTGCTTCTAAGTGCTTTTTGGTTGGTTTGGATTGATAACGAGCACACATGCAAATAGCAAATAGAAGATCTGGCCTACTAGCTGTGAGGTACATTAAGGATCCAATCATGCTTCGGTACTTTGTTTGGTCAACTGGAGCCCCCTCAACATCCTCATCCAGTTTTGATCTCTCAATCATTGGAGTGTCAACAGAGTCACATGATTCAAATCTAAATTTCTTCAAGATTTCAGTAGCATACTTGGATTGATTGATGAAGATACCGTGGGGATTTTGAGAGATTTGCAGCCCCAAGAAAAATGACATTTGCCCCATCATGGACATTTGGAATTCTGTATTCATCTCTTGTGAAAAACGATCACATTCCAAAGGATCTGAAGAAGCGAAGATAATGTCATCTACATATATCTGAACGTGGAGTAGATGCTTGCCCGACTTTCTAGTGAACAATGTAGGATCAACCACACCCTTGGTGAATTTGTTGGCTAGAAGGAATTTGGATAGAGTATCATACCATGCTCTGGGTGCCTGTTTAAGTCCATAAAGTGCCTTCTTCAAGCGATAGACATGATTAGGGCGTTCAGGATCAACAAACTTCTGGTTGACTTACATATACCACTTCCTTTAAATGACCATTGAGAAATGCAGTCTTCACATCCATTTGATAGACAATCATATTCTGACTAGCTGCATTAGCAAGAAAGATTCTGATGGCCTCAATTCTATCCACGGGTGCGAATGATTCTTCAAAGTCTATACCCTCTTCTTGTCTGTATCCTTTGGCCACTAGCCGAGCCTTGTTTTTTAGAACTTCACCATATTTGTCAAGCTTCACTTTGAAGATCCACTTGAGAGCGATAATCATAGCACAGTCGGGAGGAGGCACTAATTCCCATACATCAACTCGGTCAAATTCATGAATTTCATTTTGCATTGCAGTGAACCAGGATGCTTTAGTAAAAGCTTCTTTAAAATCCTTCGGCTCAGTTTTAGACAGTATGGAGCTGACGAAGCACCACAAGGCATCTGTGGCAAGTTGTCTACGTGTGGAAACAGGGCGAGATGGATTACCAATGATGTTGTTAATTGGATGACTGTTTGTCCATTTTCTGATATGCTCATGAAGTTGATGACTGAGGACTGGTGTAGCAGTATTAGAATCTTCCGAAGAGGTTGCCACATTGGATGGATCAGAGGCAAATATGTTGACAAAAGGTTCATCAGGTGGTTGAGCAAAGGGATTCACTTCAAAAGAATTTTCAGATGTGGCTCCTTGAGGAATTGAAGAAGGTTGATCAGTGTGAGTGAGTTGAGTATGACTGGATCACGGAGCATTTTGACTAAGAGAGATGGAGATGGAAGGCCCATTTGTAGGTTGAGGTGCATCATAAGCAGCAGCATCAGGACCTATGACTTGTGGTTCTGGTTCGACTATCTGTTGAGGTTCAAAATACTCATCATACATTGGATCAAATAATTTCTTCAAGTCCTCACTTGTGGGTGGCACATAAGGAGCATCAGTAGTGGAGGAATGTACAAGTCCCGAACTAATTGGTCCAGGAGTCAAAAGATTAGATGCGGGTCCAGAACTGGAGTATTCAGGAGCCGTGTGCTCGGACAGCTCATCAAACGTGACATGGATGGTTTCCATGATTTGTCGGGTTCTTTTGTTGTAGATTCGATAACCCTTCTTGTTAGGTGCGTAGCCAACGAAAATTCCAATATCAGCTTTGGCCTTGAGCTTTCCCAAGTCTTCACTATCGTTGGTTGGGTAACATAGTGCACCAAAAACTCGAAGAAATGAAAGATCAGGTTTTCTCTCGTGCACCAGCTCATAGGGGGTTTTGCTGTGAAGAGGATGTATCAGTGATCGGTTCTGAGTATAACAAGCAGTTGCAATTGCCTCTCCCCAGAGGAACATAGGAGCTTTGGAGAATATCAGCATGGTTCGTGCGGCCTCTAAAAGGGTACGGTTTCGTCTTTCAGTGACTCCATTCTGTTGAGGTGTTCGAGGTATACTCCTTTGATGACTAATTCCAAGATTTTCATAAAATTGAGTAAGTGGCTGATTAACAAACTCAGTTCCGTTATCTGTGCGGACGAATCTGACAGTTTTATTAAGTCCAACTTGCAGCTGCTTGATGAGTTTGATGATGATTTCAGGTGTCTCGTCCTTTGATCTGAGGAACTTAACCCATGTAAACCGAGAGTAGTCATCTACGATCACTAACACATATCTCTATCCAAAGATGTTTTGTACTCTCATTGGACCACATAGATCCATGTGAAGGGTATGAAGAACTTCCATAATGGTGTTGATAGTTTTGGGTTTGTGAGAATGTTTCTTGCTTTTACCTAGCTGACAAGCGGAACAAAGATGATCTTTTTCATATTTCAGCCGGGGCATGCCTCGAACGAGATCTTTACGAGTGAGCTCATTGATGGTACCGAAGTTCAAGTGATTCAAACGATGATGCCACAACCATGACTTGTTCTTGGACGCCTTAGACAATAAGCAAATAGGTGATGACCGCATCATGTCTTCAATGGATATAGTGTAGAGGTTTGAGCCTCGTCTACCTGTCAAAAGGTCCACACCATCCAATTTTCTAACAAAACAAGTATGTTTTCTTAAGGCTACTTCAAGATCTGAGTCACAAAATTGACCAACAGAGAACAGATTGTGCCCAAGCCCTTCTACATAGTATACCCTAGAAATCACGCTGTCACCAAACACATAATCTTCATAACCCATTATCGCACCAAAATGATCATTCCCGAATCTAACAGTCCTGATAAATTTTTTCACGAAATTTCTGAGCCGCAAGCGATCCCCAGTCATATGTTTTGAGCAGCCTGAGTCCAAATACCACAGGACGATTTGTACGACCTGCATCTGAAACCAGACAGATATGTATAACTGAAAAACGTGGACCCCCAAACACAAGTGGGATCCAATTGGTTAGCACAAGCATAATTACTTAAAACAGAAGTGGAAAGTTCAGTGGTAACATTAGACATATCATGACATATGGAGGCACTAGATTTATGGTTATCGCATTGTGTTCCTAGAAGAAAAGTCTTGCCAGTTTCCTTCCATACCCTAACATTGGAAAGCCTAAAATTGGGCAGTTTAGTTAACGGGCAATGACTTCCTAAAGTGAATTTTCTTCCAGTGGGTCTCTAATGATAGCCAACATTAGAAAATTTCCTTCCTGTTGCTTTTCAAACACGGTTTTCAATTTTATGATTCAAAGCATTATTGACCGGAAGTAATTTAGAAGCATTCAAAAATGTCTTAACACACTCATCATGATTACCAGAAATTAAACAGTCATTACAGATCTTACAAGTAGCATCAGAATTCGAATTAATTACAGTACGCCTAGAGCTAATACTAGAATCAACACGATTCATATCATTCAGATCAGTCTTATTGTTCCTAAGATGGTCTTCTACTATCTTCCCTTGAGCACTCTTAGCTGGCGAAGTCCTATCATTCCTTGTATTGCAACTAGGCTTTGACCCGCTAGCTTTAGTGTCAATTTTTACTCCTGTAGAATTAACGATGGGAACATTAGATCGTGGTATTGCTGTTTGATTTTTTGTATGGGGTGTGTTAAGTTCAGATGATGACAAGGGTACATTAAAGGCAACACGCTTGTTCTTAGAGGACGGTTCATTGATCTTATCACGCATGCTAACAGCTTTGGGACATGTACCAATGGCATAATCTAAGAGTTCATAAGATCTATTGGTGAGATAATAAACATCAAGGATGGCATTATCAGCAGGTCTCACCATTCTAACCTCTTCCACGGTCTCACAAAGCATGTCAAGGCAATCCTTAAGATACCTAAGGTACTCACTATGGACAAACGCATTATTCCTAAGGGGAAGAGGAATAGTTACGGCATCACATGCATTTCCTTTAGATTTACCGACCATGGGGAGCATTCTCTCTTTCACCTGAGTCTTTAGATTCTCAATTTCATTTAACAAAGACGTTATTTTCTCATTGGTTTTATCACGTGAGATCTTAATCGAATCATGTAACTCTTTGTAATGTTGTTTGACCTTTGAGTTTTCAGCTTGAAAACAATCATTTTCATATTTGAGGTGTTCGATGATGTTTTGAAGTTGAAAATTTTGAGAATCTAAACACGGAGGTTTCTGAGGTTCAATCACATCACTCTTATGAGATTTCAATTGGGCAATTTGAGCCCTCAACTTCTGAATCGTGTTAGTGTGAGCTTGAATTTTTTGTTGCAGATTGAGATTATTAACTTCTAATTTCGAAAAATTCCTGATCATGTTATCATGATCATCGTTTTGAATTTTTTCTTGCAATCTTAAATTCTCCCCCTCAAGCTCAACAACACGATTCTGAAAAACGTTTAATGCAACAGACATTTCATGAAATTGGCAAGCAGTTAAAGAAGAATCAGTAACAGTATAAAACACATCTTGAGCAATGCACTTTGCAATTAAATTATCATTCATGATGAGGGCATTCTTCCTCGCAATTTCACTACGTTGAAGGTCTATTACAGTTTGTTTTCCTTCAAGTTCCAGATTTTTAAACACATCTTTCATTTCATTAATCTCAGATTTAAGAGACGTTTGCAAGCCTTCAAAATGTTCTTTGATTTGTTTAAAAAACGGAATAACTTCTGTAAGGTAACACTCTTTTGTTAATTCAAACCCCCTTTCGCCCTCAGTAATTCCCGTTGGTGTAATTCTCTTTTTACATGTTTTGTCGAATTCAGCAAACATTTGACACAGAACGTATATGCTAATAAGAGTTTTACATTGAGTGGGAAGAGCTAACTGAACTAGGTGCATTGATGTATTGGGAGGATACACCGTTGGAGTTGCAATCTTAAGGGGAGTTGTGTCCTTAAGCTTTTCAGCTTTCATTTTCTCAAGGTCTAAAGACCAAAAAATTTGTTCAGGTGTTAACCTAGTTTGGGGCACAAAAACCGTCAATCTATTCTGTTCATAGTAATTATGGGGCTTGACATTGACACGTTTTTTAATGCTCTTGGGATCCTTCATTTTATTCTCAAGTCTTTCCTTATTTACTGATTCAATTTCATTAATTTCCTCAATATTATGCACATCAGGGGGGGGTATGATTAGGTGTAAGCATCACATTAGCATCATATAAGGCAGGTTGAGAGGCACTAGCGCTCCTAAGAAAATTAGTTTTAGGCACTCCTACATCCTTATTGCTATGTTCATCACATAACTTAATGTGCTTATGCATCATTTGAGCAGTTTGAATGGTTTGGCCTTGTGTGTACAACTTATTTTCAAGCTTGTTCTTTAAGGCTTTCAAGTTGGAAAAGTCACTTAAGAGTTTCATTTCTTTACTTTGAAAATCTAGTTTTAGTGTGGTTACACTTTCCTGAATCTCCTGTTTTTGCTTAATAGTTTGATCAACTTGATTTTGTAAAGATTTTATTTCCATTCTTAAAGCTTCTTCCTTTAAGTTTCTTTCGGTAATGTATGCACACATTTGCCAATCCATTTTCTGCTCGCATTTGGTTAACTCAAATTTTGCATGTTGTTCATACATATTCACCTGATCTTTAAGAATTTTAATCCTAGTGGTCACGGTATCATCAGGTATACAAGCAGTGTATTCATCAAATTCACTCATGTCATTATCAACAGAGGAGTCATCATTTGGTAAAACAGACTCGGCATTTTGTTTCATATATTGTTCATATGGGATAACATTGCTATTACCCATATCAGCAGAATTTGAGTCAATAATGTCTGTGTGTTTTACTTCGTTATGAGTTCTTTGTTTGTGCATCACATTATCAACATATGTATCGAAAGATGCCCTACTAGGTTCATCAGATTCTTTGTTGTTATCCACATGTTGTTGTTTTGAGGAAACATTGTTGTTTTTCAAATCAACAACATCTGGCGTGACAACACTAGTCTGATGTATTTCATTGAGAATCTTTTGAACAGCACATATTTCATATGTGTCATACAATTTGAATACCTTAGAAATGATGGATGATTTGGGAGAACCCGATTGTTGTGGCGATGTGACTACAGATGAAAGATTGGCCATGAAGATGGTCTGTGCAGTGGGCTCATCATCAACATCACAATCAAAGGCATCACAATCTTCAGCCTGGAAGATATTTGGGTTGTTGAGAGCAAGATCCTGAACTGGTTGATCATCCACATCGGCATCAAAAGAATTCCCCTCATCACCCGCAAGAAACAGCAGTTGCTCCTCATCCAGCAAAACTCCATTCTTTTGTGCTTGCATCAGCAACATCTTATCCTTGAAGTAATCCGAGTTCTGAGGACGTTTTGGTTGAGTGTAGTTCCTTGCTATATGACCTAACCCACCATAGTTGTAGCACATGGATTGTCTTCCTTGCCCTTGATTACCATTCCCCATCCTATTCTGAGCATTTCCCCGGACATTTTGCCTTCCTTGAACCACAACACGCCCATCTTCCACAACAGCAAGATTACGTGGGTTAGACGAGGTTCTGAGTTGGTTCTTGGTTTGAGGAAGTGTATTCCTGAAGTGTTGAACCAACAGTGAGACTTGGTTGGAAAGATTATCAATCCTTTTTTCAATGTGAGAGTTCCCAGCGTCTTGTTGATTAGTCTTGCCACTTGATGATTGCATGGTTGTTTGACCAAGGGAAGACTGATTCTGTATTGCTTGAGCAGTAGGATGATTGATTGAATCAATTGAGGATTGGTTTAGTCCCTGAACACTGGAGATTAGAGCAAGAAGATCATTTGAGGGATGGAATTTTTCTCTCAGCTGACGATCATACATGGCATGTTTCTCATGTTGTTGCAGGTAAGCATAGAGTTGTTCATAGTTGGTGTTTCTGTGTCCTTTGTTTAACTTCACAGCTGTGAAAAACCGATCCCATTCTGGTGACATATTGTTGACAAACTTTGAGTTGAGTTGGATGTTGGGCATTGTCATTCTGATCATTCTCATGTCATTCAAAAGCTTGTGGAATCTGACATAGTAGTCATTGATGCTTTCACCGGGTTTCATTTTGAAGTGCTCGAATTCATCATACAACTGAGATTCACGATCTTCTTTGGTAAGTTCTGAACCAGCTAACAGCATTTTGACATTGTCCCAAACGGCTTTGGCTTCAGTGTTGAAGTTAATCAGTTTGTAGATGTCCTTGGGTAACCCTTGTATCACAATGTTGGAAGCTCGAATATCAGCATCATAGCGTTTCTTTGCAGCTTCGTTAAGATCATTGTAAGTACGAGGTCTCTCAATTCCAAAGGTGACTGTTCCATCTTCACTGGTGGAGATAACATCCCTGGTAGTACCTATCTGAAATGGCCCTTCATCAATCGATCTCAGAATGTTCTCCCCATTTTCTTTGCCCTGACAATACAGATGAATTCTTTGAGACCATGACTCATAGTCAGTTCTGTCGAGCATGGGAGGTCGAGTATCAGACCCAGCAGCTTGGATATCATTAATAGAAGCCGTAGTGGTCATGGTGTCGTCTTTAATGGGATTTTACAACTCGTGACTTAAACCTAAAAATAGATTCTTTCCCGGGATTTTACTAAAGTCAACAGAGAAAACCGAAAGATGGAGTATGCAATAAAAACTTAGAATGAGAACTTAAATAAGTCACACTTTGTGCTAGGAATCAAGTTAAGACAAATCAAGTAACAATCTATTCGATTGTGATAACTCAAGCCGTAAGTAATAACTTACAACGTTAAACCACACTCAAATTAATCGAAACGACTTAAGTTACAACGTTTCCCGAAGCACAAGTAGTCAACTAATCAAAGAAATCTCAAACTTAGCAAATCACAAAAACACCACAAGTCCAAAAGTTAATCGCTGAAATCACACTTAATCGCTGTTCCAAGATAATCGCTGGCCCAAACTTAATCGCTGATCCCAAAGTTAATCGCTGACCCAAAGTAATCGCTAAACCAGTTAATCGCTAAGAAGCTAATCGCTAGATTTAGTTAAACGCAGACAGAGTTTAATCGTTGGTGATAGATAATCACTAGGAAAAGTAAACGCTAAAACCAGTTAATCGCTAAAAAGCTAATCGCTGGAATTAGTTAATCGCTGAACACTACAAGACACCCCGTACTTAATCGCTAACCACAACAGTCCAAACAAGTCGCTGTCTAGAGATTTGTCCAGTAGTCCCAAAATAGTAATAATAACTTAATTGCTGCTATTTAATCACTGACCAGATGTACTTAATCGCTACCAAAAAAAACTAAACAGACGACTTAATCGCTACATTGAAAAACTTACAAAATCCTTCACACCACCAAACCAATGCAAGATATGACTATTCCAACTCAAGAACTATGTANTCCAGTAGTCCCAAAATAGTAATAATAACTTAATTGCTGCTATTTAATCACTGACCAGATGTACTTAATCGCTACCAAAAAAAACTAAACAGACGACTTAATCGCTACATTGAAAAACTTACAAAATCCTTCACACCACCAAACCAATGCAAGATATGACTATTCCAACTCAAGAACTATGTAACAACAACACTCCTAAGCACGAAAGTACAACCATAGCACATCATAAACCACTACAAAGATCAAACCAAGGTGTTTTTCAAGAGAACTATTCTAACCAAGTACAACCACAAAAACCAACCAAAAATCCATGAATCCAAGGCCCTAAGATGAAACCAATGCTCTTGATACCAATTGTAGGACACACTAAATCATTATACTCGTATGGTTCATGTGGTTAGATGGATAGAATATGTAAGAAGCTAGAGATTAGTTAGAGAGAGAAAGTGGGAGCCTTTTAGAGAGAGAAAGAACAAGTGAAAATGAGATTACTAATGAAAGGTCCAACCTTCTCGCTTGGTGGGAGAAGGTATTTATACTTACAATGGATGAATGCCTCTAGTAGGCTGTGGAGCGGGCTGACAGAGGGTAAAAGACCCGACCCGACACCACGAATACTAACTAAAACTAAGCTACGTATTAACTACTAAATTAAATACTACGAGCTATACAATGCATTAACATACTTGGGGTGACCGAATCTTCTATAGGAAAAAACGTATTCCTAACACCCGTGTTCCATGACTAGTAATGTATTTAACAAACTTTGTTAAATGATAAACGTAAAGTAAAAGACACATGTTTTCAACATTTAATTCTATTTGCAATTAACAAAGAATTATACCCAAGTGTTTGCGGAATAACACTTGGGATTGAATGACAAGTATGGTTTGACTCTTCACTAAACTTAAGTTAAGCTTAAGTAGCAACTATAATTAACCTACTGAGCTATCTTAGGGAAATGTTGCTATTTGGAGGAGTAAAAGTTGTTTGTGAATGTCTAAGCATTTAATGCACAAACTTGTAACACCCCCAAAATCTAGTCCAACGGAAGCATACATGCGTTGGGTGCTACTATATTGGTATCACAACATAAGGTACAAAGAATGGTTTTTATTTCATTTATATAAAATAAGAGTTGTTACCAAAAGCATAAAGTTTACATGATATGAAAATAGTGCAGAAATAGGCCCATAATTAGATTAAAGCGGTCCCAATTAGTTATCAGAGTCTTCTATGACCGTGTCCCTTGCCAAGCGCCTCCAGAAATAAGCTATCGCAACAAACCTGAGATACATGCTAAAACGGGTCAGCTTACGTTGGTGAGTCCATAGAGTTTAGACACAAAACAACGCAACACAAGAATCCAAGACATAACGATAATTCCATAACCGATAACCAAAGAATAATCCTATAGGTGCACACTATAGCTAATACCGCACTAGTAGTCATCCTATCATACACCTGCAGGATGTAGATAGTACCACACAGCAGTCGCATACTCAATCCGCAACCCATATTATAACATATCGACAACATAATCTATAATATAAACATACCAATAGCATAGCCCATATTACTCACGCAACAACTCATAACAACAACAATAACGCCACAATACTCAAGAAAGACCAAATAGAAGTAAAGATAACGAAGAGTATAGTGAAGAGCATGTATTCTCCCCTAAAGAAGAGAAAATGATAAAACAGGGGCTATGAACTCACCTGGGCCATAGCAAAGCAATAACACACAACGGACACGACTGGCATCTAGCAGATCACAACAGCATCAAGAAGGCGGTACAACGGTAAGGAAACGACGCAATCTTCTACACGCAAGGCTTATCTTAATTCCCAATCCTCAGCGATGAACTAAATCCTCCATAAGCTAACTATTCCCATGTAATACCCATTCTTATAACTCCATATCTCTCATTATCCATTTATTAGTGTTTGTGTTTGGTATCATTGTGTATGAAGTGAGGACACGACATAGACTCAAGTAAACTTACGCCAAAGAATAAACAGGCGAAGTCAACGAGAAACGAAACAAGACTCAATAGTACTCACGCCAAGAGACAAACAAAGAAAACGTCTACAAGAAACTAGACAAAGCTTAATACAAGACAACCGGGTCAAGCTACATAATCCATCCAAAGCAATCACACTTAAATGGCTACTAAGTCAACCTTATGGTCAAAGTAAATCCTCGAGTAACCAAAAGTTTCAAGAGAAATTGTACGAATTATTGGATGCTTATCGTATTTGCGAATACGATAGTTCAACAATTCTTTCAATGCATTTGTTAATCCAAAGTTAACTCACACCTAGTAAAGAGATGGTAAGTCATAGGATGGGTCACCTATTAATATCTTCCCCCGACACATTTGTTAAATCCTAATTGGATCTAGTAACCTAATTAGTCCGTCAACCGTGTCGGATAGTTATATTAATGTTAACCAATCCGTAACTGGACATATACTAGCACGAACCTCAATATCTCCTAAAGGGTAAGTCTCGATAAACGTGCCCTTGAAACGATTAATAACCCATCCATATTCAATACCATTTCATTTATTATATCCGCAAGATATTAAATAACGTTCTTTTAGTTATTTAATGTTTTCTTTTCAACTTTAGAGATATTAATTAACGTCTTAACGTCGCTTAATATTTCTTAAGAAGAAAACATTATACAACATATCTATCGTTATTTAATAATTATTGGTAACTTGTAAATATTATGTAACGATGTTTAATCGTTAGTTAATATTTAAAGCTACTAATATAAACATATAAATGTGTCATTTAATCGTTCAAGTATAATTTATATTTTCTCGAGTTATTTCACGTTCCGAGTTTACTTTTATCACGGGTCAAATAGTCAAACATAAATAACAATAATATATCTATTTAGGCTCGTCGAGGCCACACGAGACTAGAAAGTCTAGGTGACGCCCGACACGGCTCAAATCACCACAAACATATACTTGTATCTACCTAATATCCATTTTGCCGCAATCACAACTTCAACAATAACGGCCGTCTACGGCGCATTAACCATTCCTACTCCCCGTCATCTAATCTCTCGCCCTCAAGAATAATAACACAAGATCACCACAACATCAATAACTTGCCAAGACCCTAGTGGTCTCGGCTTCTACTATCGGCACCAACGACCACAAGAACAACAACAACATCGACACCAGGAATAACAACAACAACGGAAACAACAACAGTGATCGACCCAACAAATCCTAAATCCAATCCTACATTCGGCCACCACTAACAAACATAACTTCACATCAATAACAAATTTGAGACCAAACCTCAAGACCATGACACAAATGAACCAGGACTCGATACCAACACATGATCAAAATGAGACACAAAGCCATAACTACAACCTTACAACAACAACAAAGCGACAAGACCTAGAAACCCACTTGGCCGTGAGCTCAAGCTCACGGCACAACCTGTTTCGCGACACAAAACCCATGACAAGAGCCACACGTGATACCAAACTATATATTAATCCCGTTTTTATTATTAATGTTTCATTTTCTTTTCGTTTTGATCCATACCAACCCACTATTACAAACCCACGACCCAAAATAACCATGGATCTATGAATCTTGATGAAGGTGCCGGTATTGATGGTAGATGGTGAAAAACTGGTGAATGCTTCAGGTTATTGACATATAGATTTGTGTCTTTATTCAACTGTTTAGTTAATGTTTATCTGCATAACTCAGGTTCTTCGTTCTTTGTTTAATAGTATAAATTTTCAAGATAGTTTTGGTTAATGTTGACAGATATTATTGATGAAATGTTCAAAAGGATTCATCCTGAATCTGCAACTGTGGATGTCGTAACTCAGAAGTGGCGTAGATATGGCCCTTTTTTTGTAAAGTAGTTAAATATGCAAGCAGTCTTATGGAAAATATGAAATTGTTTAGTGTTGTACATGGACCTTTTTGTGGGATTGAGAATGGAGATATTTGAAACTAATACATTGCTTTTTACTGCAACTTCTGTCGTAGGTGGGCGGATACAGTTTTGTTGCCTGTCTTACTAATGAATACTTACGGAAGCTTATCTGGGGCTCTTGAAACTTATGATTACATCTGGAGTTATGGTAATATTTTGTATAATTAAGATAAATATACAGTGTATGTGTATTTGAGAATATCAATTTAATTCATGTCTCCATATTACATGTTTGTATATTTCTGCATATAGTAATGACATATCTTTAAATTATGAGTCCTGAGCAAAAAAACCTCTAGTTGATTGTCTAATCTTTATAGATATATATATATACTGTAAATGAGATGTAGTGCTTGATACCCTAGCCTTTCACTATCAACAGTCATATAGTTCTCCTGTAAGATTTCCACAATTGTGGTCAAATTAAAATAGGGAACTCTAGTTCGTCTAACAGTTAGAATGGTGTTTGTCTGTTTTATTGGGTCCTAAATGTTGGTGATTTTAGTGTCATCAACTATTTTAGGTAATTGTGATTACTAGAGGCCAATGGATTTCATATTAAACTCGGATACAAGTTAGGGGAAGTGTGGAGTGCACACTCGTTGAGCTAATATGTTTTCCCCTNTATATATATATATATATATATACACTAGACTTCAAAGCCCGCCCAATGGGCAGGCATGACTTATAAGCCTTCCCGGGTATATACTTATCGTTGACATATTTTTGTATAGCGTATGAATGGTGGTCAAGAACGGTTGGAAAAGTGGACATGTGGAAAATTGGTTCGCCCAATACGTGGTCTACACTTATGTCAAAAGAGTAGGATTCACCAAAAGTTGAAATAGAGTTGTTGGCCAAACTGATTTGAAATTACAAAAGCGCCTAATTACCTTCAATGTAGTACTTCGAAATAGTGAAATCCCTATTTAGTGTCTCCTCTAGGAAATTACCAACTCTAATTTTGTGTATTACAATATTGATGACGTATAGTCTACACCCGGGTCACGGACCCGATTAGTAAACAATACTAATGTTTAAGCCCACCACGTGTGGGCCGCTCTAACAATAAATGGACTACCATTTAGACGGTTTGGGCTCACGAGGCCCAAACCCAATAATTATTTATAGAATTGATAAGGAAATCTCCTAATTTTGGAATGTATATCAAATACCCGCTATACGCGGGACATATCGAGGAGTGAGGAACACGTAACCTTATCGGTTACGTGTGTATAAATAGGGCATCATAAGCTCTCGTCCAAGGTACGACTTACAAACCCTAAACTCTTCACAACCCTAAATTCGATTACTTACTCTCACGCCGGAGGATAATCGGGGGAGACAATCCCTCGATAAGCCTAACGGTGTTTGTTGCTTTCTTAGTGCGCAGGTCCCCAAGCATTATCATCTAATTGATACAAAAACAGAACCTTAACAAGGAACGCCCAACTTTTGTATCAACAAGTGGCGCCATCCGTGGGACCCTACACTAAGAACTAGGATGACGAAACACAAAAACACAAGTCAGCAGACTCCGCAGATGGACAAGACACGCGGTGACCCTCCAAGGAGGAACTACCCAGACCTGACCCTTAGGCAAACCACTGGGACAACCAGTGCACCTGGTCACCAAGAATTGGAACCAACCCCAATCATCCCAACAGTGGAGTTGCCCGCTGCAACAACTCAAACCACTACGGTGGTCCCAAACACTGATGATCTCCAGCGAAACCTTTTCAACACTCCCCATCAAACAGTACCCACAGTGAACAACACTGTACCGCCAGGCGTGCCTAACCGAGATAAGGGGACTGCTCTGGAGGAAAATATCATTGCGCTGGAAGAAGATACTCAGGAGCCAATGTTAAAAAATTTTGTATCCAAAAATTACGAAACATTGACCAATCTTCTCCAAGAGGAGGCAAGGCGAAGGCTGAGCCAGAACTTACACGCTCGGTCTGACTTCAATGGAACATCTCCACCGCGTTACCTAGAGCGCGAGCATAACGAGAGGCGCACCGATGTCCACTCTAGACTCGGTACACCATCTAATTAGCAGTACTCGGAGGAATACGAGGGTAATGGGCGACGTACTAACGTCCACTCTAGGCTTGGTAGTCGCAGAGTCCACGATAGGCTCGGACCACGGCGCTCACCAAGCGAAGGCTATTCTAGATCTAGAAGCAGAAGAGCTTACGACAAACCTGGGAAACGGTTTTTCCCAAGCGAAAGCCCTTCTAGCTCGGACTCCAATGAAAAACGGCGCAAGCACCGTAAAAAAAGCGATTCTTCCTCTAGAAGCTCCTCGGACAACGAGGATAAAGAAACGGGACACTGGAAGTCCAGAGGAAGACGTCGCGAGGAAGAGGACGATGACATATCCCTTCCTTGGCGTCGCCAAAAGGTTGATGCATTCTCAAAGCGCATCAGCGATTATTCAGACAACAAGAAAAGGCGCATGCCTTCCAATGTTAAAACATATGATGGAACGGGTGACCCTGATGATCACCTAAAAATTTTTGAATCCGCTGCTGGCATCGAAAATTGGCCACAACCTGTGTGGTGCCCCATATGTTTAATTCCACATTGGTAGGGAATGCGCGAACTTGGTTCAGCAAACTTCCACGAAGAAGTATAAAAGGGTATGAAGAGTTGCGGAAAGCATTCTGTTTGAACTTCACACAAAGAAAGAAGTGCGCTAAGGACCCAGTAGAATTGGCCAGAATTAAACAGCGCCAAGGGGAATCCACGAACGCCTTCATGGAGCGCTTCAAGGACGAATGCATACACGTCAAGGCGTGTCCTGAAATACTAAAAATTTCAGGATTCATGAATGGGATTAACAACCAAGACCTTATCAAAAAATTAAATAATAAATTTCCCCAAACCTTCGACGAACTAATGAAGCGCACAAGGTCTTTCATTCAAGGAGAAGCCGCCGTCGCAGATAGCAAGAAAGGATACTCGAACTATAGACCGCAAGAACAGTCAAGGAGACAATCCAATGACCATGGCGGCAATCGTAACAAAGGCTATCGCAATGATGGAGGCGCACGGGGGAACGACAAGTATACCCAGTTGACAAAAACTCCTAGAGAGATATTCGCAACAGAGGGAGCAAATTTTCCTAAACCCCCACCAATGCGCACCCCAGAAGGAAAGCGCACAGGGAATGGGTACTGCTATTATCATGGACAGAAAGGCCACACAACGAATGAGTGCGTCCAGCTACGCCAACTAATTGATAAATTAGTAAAAGAAGGCAGGATGGACCACTTAGTCAAAAACATTAAAGAAGGGAAGGATAAGCAAAGAACTGGAGATAAAAAAGAACCACCTAAAGACAAGGCAGACACAATTTACATGATACAATCATGGCAACGCAAAGTCAAGCAAAAGGTCAGCCAGAGGTTCTCTCCTAACGATGAAATTTCTTTCCCTAAGTTGACTGCGGACAACGTAGTGGCAGAGCCACTCACCATTGAAATATATGTGGGGGGTCACAATATCCACCGAATGTACGTTGATGGAGGAGCATCCGCGGAAATAATGTACGAACATTGTTTCAAGAGACTACGACCGGAGATACAAAATCAATTGATCCCCGCCTCATCATCGTTAACAGGCTTCACAGGAGAAAAAATGTGGCCAATAGGACAACTAAGGCTGCTAGTTACGGTCGGCAACAAGGATCACTCCACAAAAGCATGGATGACCTTTATGGTGATTAGATCTCCCTCGCCTTATAATGGCATCATCGGAAGGTCAGGAATATCAGCCCTCCGCCGCGCGGTACCATCCACGGCACACGGGATGCTAAAATTACCAATAGAAGGCGGCATTGTCACCCTCTACATCAACATTGTGCCTCCCGAGGAATGTAATACAGTTACATGTGAAGCAACGAACACTCCAGAACATGGCGCAGCCAAAATTCCAAACTTGAAAGTGGCAATACACCCTGATTACCCTGAACAACAGGTGTCAATTGGGGGTTCGCTGTCGGATAAAGGGAAAGCAGCTGTGTGCGCACTCCTGCAGAAAAATCTGGATGTCTTCGCATGGGAACCAAAGCATATGACTGGCGTACCTAGGTCAATCTCAGAGCATAAGCTACAAATCCGACAAGGATATCCGCCAATAAGGCAGAAGAAGCGTGGCCAGGCCCCAGAGCGCGCGAAAGCCATCCTGGAGGAAGTACACAAGCTTGTGGACGCAGGTATTATGCGAGAAGTCTACTACCATGATTGGCTGTCTAATCCAGTCATGGTAAAAAAGAGCGATGGCAGTTGGCGAATGTGCGTGGACTTCACGGACCTCAACAAAGCATGCCCTCAGGACTGCTACCCACTACCAGAAATAGACTGGAAGGTAGAATCCTTATGTAGATATCCTTTCAAATGCTTCTTGGATGCATACAAAGGGTACCACCAAATCCAAATGGCTAAGGAAGATGAGGAGAAAACAACATTCCATACGAGCCAAGGCGTCTATTGTTACACAAAGATGCCTTTCGGGCTAAAGAATGCAGGAGCTACCTACCAGCGCTTGGTAGATAATGCATTCGAAAAGCAAGTGGGTCGCAACTTAGAGGTGTACGTTGATGATCTGGTTATAAAAAGCCATACTGAAGATGAAGTAGTGCGCGATATTGAAGAAACATTCAAAACACTACGGAAAATCAACATGAAGCTAAATCCTAAGAGTGCACTTTTGGCGCTACAGAAGGCATGTTCCTAGGATACTTAATAGAACCAGATGGCATTAAGCCATGCCCTGAAAAGACTGAAGCAGTCATACAACTCCCTTCACCGTGCACGCTAAAGGAAGTCCAATCTTTGAATGGAAAATTGGCCGGTCTAAACAGATTCCTATCCAAGTGAGCAGACAAGTCACTACCACTATTTAAAACACTCAAGAAGTGCACAAAAAAGGGAGACTTTCGCTGGACTACCGAAGCAGAGGAAGCGTTTCAGCAGCTCAAACAAACAATAGCAGCGCTCCCCAAGTTAGTCGCACCCCGACCAGGGGAGGAGTTGATAATGTACTTATCCGCAACTCATGGGGCAGTAAGCGCGGTACTATTGACGGATAGGAACTCAGTACATACACCTGTATACTTCGTCAGCAAGGTGCTTAAGAAAACGGAGATTAACTACAGCCCAATGGAAAAGTTAGTACTGGCGCTGGTNAACAATAGCAGCGCTCCCCAAGTTAGTCGCACCCCGACCAGGGGAGGAGTTGATAATGTACTTATCCGCAACTCATGGGGCAGTAAGCGCGGTACTATTGACGGATAGGAACTCAGTACATACACCTGTATACTTCGTCAGCAAGGTGCTTAAGAAAACGGAGATTAACTACAGCCCAATGGAAAAGTTAGTACTGGCGCTGGTATTCGCGGCCAAGAGGTTGTGCAGATACTTTCAGGCACACCCCATAGTGGTGATCACAGACCAACCCATAAAGCAAGTCATCTCCAAACCAGATGCGTCAGGGCGATTGCAGAAGTGGAGTGTACTACTAGGAGAACATAACATCTCCTATAGACCGCGCACCGCGGTCAAAGGGCAAATACTCGCGGATTTCATCATCGAAAAACCAGAAAGTGAGAACGTAACTCAACCACCCAAGGTGGAACTGCAAGAACCATGGATCCTGTTTACGGACGGATCTTCATGCGTAGATGGTTCGCAGACCTTATTTTTACCAATCCAGAAGGAATGGAATTTACATATGCCTTGCGCTTTGAATTCACTGCCACGAACAACGAGGCAGAATACGAAGCCCTAATCGTTGGATTACGTATCGCAACACGAATGGGTGTACGCAACCTAGAGGCAAACGTAGATTTCCGACTAGTGGCCAACCAAGTATCAGGAGAATACGAGGCTAAGGAGGAAAACATGATCCAATACCTTGAAAAAACAAAATCCTTAATCCAAGGATTCGACAGATTCACAATTACACAAGTCCCTAGAGGGGAAAACAAGAAAGCAGATGCATTGAGCAAAATTGCGTCTACAAGTTTCGCACATCTGTCAAAACAAGTATTGGTAGAAATCCTGAAAGACAAGTCGATCTCCGAGATGGAAGTATCCATAGTGATAGAAGAAGAAGGCCCTACGTGGATGACACCAATCATTGACTTCATTAGCAAGGGCATACTCCCCCAAGAACAGAAGGAAGCTCGAAGAATCCGGCGCACGGCGCATCGATTCGATGTCTTGAAGCTTTATAAATTAATTTTTTCATGCCACATCAATAAGTTTTAGACCTTTTGTGCTAATAAACCTATTTCTACTATGGCATAAACATCTTAAAGCTTTATAATTATTTCTTACAACACATGCATTAAATGTCTTGAGATTATGAAGAGGTTTAACATCTACGACCTTTTCATGCCACATGTGTAAAAAATAAAACTCCACTATGGCTAATATAAAACATAAACCTCTTCAAGTTTTTTGGACCTATTCTTAGACCTCTCATAGTGGATGCTCTAAGGATGACAAATGGTTAATGTAAAACCATTAACGGATGGAACAAATAAACATTCTTTCTAATATATGTTTATGTGATGATCGGGTTATTTGTGTCTCTAAGTATAGTAAGAGACCCGCCAACCATCTACAACAATAAATATCAATAATCACATCAATCCAAGCTTTGATTGCATAGGAGAAGGATGAGAAAAGAATATATATTTGACTAATGTTTAGTAAGCATATAATTAAATATGGATTCAAGAGTACAAATATCCTACATGTGTATGATCTCCAACTGTAATTGAACATTTAAATCTCTTGAAATAATGAATCAACACACGTTTACTAAAGATAATACTACAGCATAATTCCTTGATAATTCCACCAGATATGTTCAATTGCCTAGCTTTGGAACAACTTGGAACGGAAATTCAGCCTTCTCCAAGTGCACCGTACCCAATTCTGGCCTTAATCATCAATCAGATATATCCAAGCAAATCGACCACACGACCCTTTTGTTGAATGATGATGTTCTCCTTTAGGTACTCAACAAATTTATCATGTAGATATGGCCTCAGCATCGTAATTTGATAGTGTAGATCCACGCTTTGCATAAATTGTATGCAAGAGCTTATAATAATAACATAAAACTTATTCAAGATTTAGTGAAGTCCAGAAGTAGAAATTTTTTTGTTAAAGTGAGCAAATGCAGATTTAATAGATACGGTCGCATTTATCTTCTTCATTTAACATATATTTAGTACCAATAACTCATAAACTAAAGTTGCAATACAAACAGATGAATATCAAGTGTAACAGCTTCAGTTATGACTAACAACAAAGGGTAAAGCATCATCACGTGTTTTAGAATATGCATCCCAAAAGCATTTAAATTGAACTTTTATCTCTGTTTTCCAACCGATTAATAAAAGCTGACAAGAAGACCCGTTAAAAGTAGCCAAAAGTAAATTGAGAAGAATCCGCATTCAAGTTAACCGAGGAATTCAAGCCTTTTTTTTTACCTTAACCGGTATTCCTGTGACCGTTTTAGGATTTTTGACTGGCCATTCCAAGATGTCCGCGACACCTTACCACCAGCCACCTCAAAAGAAGACCCAAATGGCCAAAAGTCGCCTAAAGTGTACTTTTAATGCCTAAAACCTACTAACTCGGTCACTTTATTCGTATGGATAGATTACTTTTGAAATAATATAAGTTGTGTAATTAAACAGTTTATTTGGGGCTAACAGTGTTTTAAGCAACTGGTCCTAATCTGTTTCAAACTCTACCCCCACATTTTGCCGCCTCTGGCTTTCATGATGAATTAGAAATTATTTAAAAACAACAAAGCATATATGGAGAAGTTAGTATGCAGAGTCATAGGATTGTGACTTTTGGATCTTACTCGTGCAAATTCCAGCAGTTGTGACAACGTGTCTCTAGAAATAGCTTTGTTATGCCATGCCTGAAAAAGGAAAAGAAAGCAATATATAACAAATTTGTAGACATAGCTAGAAAAAACAGCTACCCATCTTGACGAGTGATAACAGTAGACAAATAAGTAACTCCACAAACTTCAAATATTAGGCTACCTGTAAGAACCTGGCACCAATGTTCAACCAATGGCCACTGCTTTTCTTCAAACAACAACTGCCACATTCCAATTGCTGTGTCCAATGCCAGAGACTTCTGACCCTGAAATTATAATAGAACACAAGCACATTATGAGTAATAGACCATGCCACCTAAAATCTCATGTGTTAGCAGGTCATATTGCCATGCAAGAGCCTTACAGTATACATCATTTAACGCTAACACATAAACACCAACAACGCATCGGTTATTATAAAGTAAGATCTCTGTTAGCCTAACGCATAAATGTAAACTCAAGAATGTTCTTTCATCTCATACCAAGGATGCGTGGAATGCCTCTAACATTACAAATTCGGTGCCAAGCTGATACCAAAGGTAGACCCCCAACAAATGTAGACCCCCAACAAATGTAGACCCCCAACAGAATTATGCTGATGAATATCTCGAACAACACCTGTACTACAGTCCAGCACTTTTGGACCTGGTCTACAGCCTACAAACATTAAAAAAAAGCATAGGAGTGTTCACACATCATAAACTACAAACATGATACTATTTGTTATTTAAAGAAACAATAATAACTAAAATAACATACAACCAACCTGTTACAGTTCCTTGTATTGGATTGCAAAACATACGGTCACCGATGTCTGTTGATTGCATGTATGTGGATTCAAATTCCAAATGAGAAGTAATAATCTGCTTTAGCCTTCTCCTTATCAGCAATAGATGCGTCATTATTCTGTGACAATTTTGATACAATCGCAACGTTGAACCAAAACAGGTTTACGGATAATTATGCCCAGATTGCATTTGTACCCACAAAGATGATGGCTACGTGACCTTGGGTAATAATACTCTAATTATGTTGAGAACACCAGAACACAAACCGTTAGCCCTACAAACCACATATAGATGGATGGAAACAAAAATAAATCAAAAAATAATCAACCAAAAAACCTGTGGTGTCGTCAACAACAACGGCATCAGAAGCAACCAAGATTACATCCGAGACACTTTGGTTAGCTGCTAAACTCGTAGAAGTACAGCCACCCATTGTGTAGCAAGCTGAAAACGAAAAACGCAATAAAAACGTTATAAACATTAGCGAGGCAGACTTATGATAAGCCACAGAAACATAATCAGTCGATAAACAACGCCTTGTCCAATCTCACTTTTAGAGGATGTGATTGCGTACCCGTGCCGTGACAATGAAAATCAAAAGCATTCACCCTAGCTGTAAAGACAGTGACAAAGTTATCGTTATCAGTATTCGTGCTAAACTCTAACACAGCCGCGAATGATACAAATTAAAAAAGAATGAAAATCAGAAGAATTCCCTCATTACCCAAGGTCTAGACCTTTTCTCATCATTTGGTTTATTTATCTTCTTTTCTTCTTGAGAAGAACAACCAGTTTTAGAAGTTTTAGTGTCCTTATATTCAATCTTTGATGGAGCAAAATTCGAAGAATGAAGTTGTAGCACAAGTTCATCTGCAACAGATTCTTCACATTTTCTGTCAAAAGATGAAGATCGTCCTAACTCGAGTGCTACGACTTTCCCATTCTGCCCCTTAGATGCCTGCATGTGTGGTGGCATGACCAATGCTTAGGAAAGCTGACACCAATGAAACACTATAATATTAAAGGCGATCAAAAACCCACATGTGTCGTATCACCATGGATGGATGAATGATTTCTTCCAGATGTTACTGGTACTACATAAGGGTTGGATCTGTAGGATCCCTCTGTCTCTTTTGTTGAGTGACTGCTTGAAGCAGAAGCCTCATTCACAATGGAACCTTTTTTTGGCTTGTCTTAAACCAGAAGTAGTTGAGACCTTCCAAACTTCCTATTTATCAAAAGGCAATGTTCAATTGTTACAGTTTTTCACAAATTTGACAAGTCTATAGAAAGTCTCCTAACCTGTCGTCGCTGACTGTGTTGCTCCTCCTCAGAGAAGAAGTACTCCCACATCAATCTACACATCGTCTCCGTCAAATGTATTTTCAAAGGGTAAATGTCCACCTATAACGATTAAACAATCGTTTTGATTAGTACAGAACATATAAACATCACAACCCAGTTGAGCGTTGATGAGTAAGCATTTATTAGTTATTTTGGTTGGTATTATGGAAGGAAAAACAACACCAAAACACAAGCCGTTAGCCCTACAAACCACATATTGAGGAAAATTATACTATATTAGCAATCAAATGTGATAAATAACACATGATTATTCAATATTAAACAGGATTTAGAATATTAGTTAAAAGAATAATTACGTAAGGCCCAATGACAACATTACAGATATCCAATGTTCTTGGTGAAGCACATGGAACTATTCTATTTGTGTATACATACTTGAGTCATGCTATAGTAAGATCATCCACAGTGAGCAGCGTGTACTTTTTTAACCTGTATCAAACCATATGTTAAATGAAAACCTTCCTGCAGATTTTGAAATAGATACAAAATATGTAAGAAAGAGAAGATTACCCCACAATAGTCACAACCAACTCCAAAATGAACCTTAAAGTCTGGGCGTAAGTAATCATTCATATGTACACGCATTGAGCACCTTCATGAACTTTTGTTGATCGAGTTGCAAATCAACTCTTCTTTATTCTTTTGATGGCAACATATGTTCCCCTCCATTTTCCATGTGAACTGTCCCAAACGTACCAGAACCAAGCTCCCTCAACTCTTCAAGATCTTCATTCCTTTGGGCTTGTACTTGAACGTCCCCAAAATAGCCAAACCCTTTTCAATGCACCGAATATAATCTGGTAATAAAATCCATGGTTTTTAGACTACGGTTTATTTATAGATCATCACTATTAATTTAAAATACCTGTCAGAGTCGAGTCCTTTGCATCTGCTCGTGAAAGTGGTCTGGAAAGTCACTGTCTAGTAAAGGGTCGACCTGTGTATACTTACCAAAAACCAATTTTATGTCATTATCCAATGTTCTTGGTGAAGCGCATGGAACTATTCTATTTGTGTATACATACTTGAGTCATGCTGTAGTAAGATCATCCACAGTGAGCAGCGTGTATTTTTATTTTTTTAACCTGTATCAACAAAACAGGATTGAATGAGATGAGATTTATACTGATATAAAAATCATGTGAAACGCTTAACATGGCAGTGACTGACATTATCGATTTCAAAATAGCAATTGTCATGAGACTTACCTTCACACGTCTTTATATAACAACTGAAACTTGGGTATTCGCTTCGGAGGAAGTGGGCAGTTCACATAAAGAAGTATATCAGTGATATGGAGTTAGTTTTTCATTACTTTAGATCCCTGAGCTTTGATTTTCTGATTTAATGTAAAAATCAAAAGGTAAAAGAAAAAAATCGTACCATGGTTCGGTTGAATGAGCAAAAAAGGAGCGTTTGGATGAAGAACCAAATGAGAAGTAATAGGTGCATGCTTAATAGGTGCACCATAAAAGCAGGACCTAAAGAAAGGATTGTTCATCATAATCGGAACTGCTTGGTTAGCTAGTGTCATGGTGAAGATGCAGTCAATGTTCAATACATGGTTCTAACCTTTGGTGCTGCCCAAACATAAAAACTAATGTCTATAAAGATTGAAAGATAAGGGAAAAAACATATTGATTATGCTTTGGACTGAAGAGTACATACTATAAAGATTTGTAATAGCATTAGAGACACTAAATGAAGTTCAAACTCCTTTGACGATGTTGGACATAGCCTCGTCAAACACCTACAACATCAGTACGTTATGTAACAGTTTCACGAGGTTATATATTTAATTCACTACGTTGAAACACGTTACTCACAATAGAACTTGTATTCTCAGTTTTAATCTAGTGTTCTGCTATGATATATAACCATGTAACAACAAATAAATATTTACGACATAACCATTTACGAGACAGATAATTATTCACAGTTGATTTACCTTTCGTAAAATTCATTGAAGATCATGATCATTAGACGAGATGGCTGAGGAAAGAAGTTATTAGGGTTTTGAGGAAAATTAAGTATTTAGGGTTTGTGTGTGTTTTTGCTTGAAGGAAGGGATACGAATATATTTCTGTGGATTATATTTTTGGCTTTATATTTTGTTTTTTCTTTTGGTATTAAATTGGTCTAGTGGTAAGCATGTTCATTATATTTTTGGCTTTATATTTTCTTTTGATATCAAAAATTAAATTGGTCTACTGGTAAGCATGTTCATTATTATATCAGTGTTAGTAGAGATCCCATGTTCGAATCCTGCCAACTAAATTTTTAAAAACATTTTTAATTAAAAAACGTAAATAAAAAATTAAAACGAAATTAATCAAAAAAACGAATATATTTATAACAGTTGCTTAAAACCATTTTCGAAATTAATTAAAAAAATGCAAATAAAAAAAAAATAAAAAATTGCTTACATGGAACACGAACAGGAGGCGTTTGACCATTTAATGCCAAATAAGCACGGTCAATGCCTTGTCATCACTTTTGAGCGCCATGTCATCAATAGTGTTAATATGTTTTAATAATTAATCTCGTGGTATTAAAAATACGAATAAAAATGCAACCCATAAGGATCGAACCCTGAACCTTTCAAACAAATACAGAAAGAGCCCAACCATTGAACTAATTCAATATTTGTGATTGACTTAGCAAAATCAAAACTGATAAATGGATATAGACCAATTTAAACAAACAAAATATAAACGTAATATCGCTTATTCATCTCTCACACACACACGATATTTTTTCCCAAAACCCTAATATCACACACACGACATTTTTTCCCTTTTCTGATTTGATGTACATGTTTCTTTAAATCAGAAACCCTAAAGCAATCTAAGATCACATCTCCTGAATAATTCTTATTCTCTGATATACAACACTTCTAGAATTCACAAATGGAATTGGTAGAAGGCAACAACAAACTCAGAATTCATATGAATGTGAGAAATGAATTCGAAAGGATTATTGTTAGTTTTGGCGGGAAAATGGAATGTTAGTTAAATAGTTGTTATGGATGTAGAAGGTAACAGAATTAAAGAGAAAGAATATTTGTATTCATCAATAGCTAAGTGAAAATAGTTACAAGTGAGAAGTATATAAAAGAGGAAAAAATGGCGCCAAAGTCTGTTAGGGTGTTTGGTTCACTAAGGGAGTTAGTCACGTGCACCTCACACACACAGTCTAGGACTGGTCATGTGCACCTCACGTGCCACTCTGTTATTCCAAACACTCTTGCCAGTGTCAATCCATCCCTCTTAAACTGTTCTTGTCCTCAAGAACTGACATCAAACATTGGAAAACGTTTGACTAAGTCTTCCAATGGTTCCCATGTAGCATCATCCTTATCTCCATTGGCCCATTGAATCAAACCATAGACTGCCACAGTATTGTTTTTCTTCACCATCTTTCTATCCAACACAGCTATAGGTGGTGTGACCAACACTCCAGAACCATCACAATGATGTAAAACAGCTGGTTGATCATCTTGCACAACCCCTCTACACTTCTTAAGTTGTGACACATGAAAGACATTGTGGATTTGTGACCCAACTGGTAATGACAACTTGTAAGCTACCTCACCCACCTTCTCAATCACCTTAAANATAGGTGGTGTGACCAACACTCCAGAACCATCACAATGATGTAAAACAGCTGGTTGATCATCTTGCACAACCCCTCTACACTTCTTAAGTTGTGACACATGAAAGACATTGTGGATTTGTGACCCAACTGGTAATGACAACTTGTAAGCTACCTCACCCACCTTCTCAATCACCTTAAAGGGGCCATAGTATTTTGGAGAGAACTTATTTTGCTTACCCTGGCTGATGGTAACTTGTCTGTGAGGCTGCAGTTTAAGCAAGACCCAGTCATTAGGCTCAAAGCTTCTCTCAGTTCTGTTCTTGTCAGCTTGTTGTTTCATTCTGTTTTGAGACCTTTGCAGATGAAACTTGAGGATGTTAATGGCATCTTCTCTAGCTCTGAATCTTCTATCCACAGCTTCCACCCTGCTTTCACCACCCAAATATGGTACATGGATTGGTGGTGCTTGTCCATACAGTACTTCAAAAGGTGTAGTGTTGATTGAGGTATGGTAATTTGTGTTGTACCACAATTCTGCCATAGCCAACCATTTAGACCACTCCTTTGGTTGTTCACCTACCATACATCTCAAATAACCTTCCAAACATCTATTTACCACCTCTGACTGGCCATCAGTTTATGGATGATATGAAGTTGACATTGTAAGTTTGACTTGCAAAAGCTTGAAGAGTTCCTTCCAGAATCTGCTCATGAAGATCTTATCTCTGTCAGATACTATGCTCTCAGGTAACCCATGGAGTCTATAAATTGTATCCAAGAATGCTTGGGCTACTTGTGCAGCATTGAAAGGATGGGACAGAGCAATGAAGTGAGCATACTTGCTCAGCCTATCCACCACCACCATAATAGTGTCCTTGCCATTGGATTTAGGTAATGCTTCAATGAAATCCATAGAGATGCATTTCCATACTCCATGTGGAATAGGTAATGGTTGTAAAAAACCTGGATAGGAAGCTAAATCAGGTTTGTTTTTCTGGCAAATCAAACAATCTCTCACCAGATTCTTAACTTCTCTTCTCAAACCTTTCCAATAGAACAGTGATACTACCTTTTGGGTAGTTGGTTGGATTCCTGAATGACCTCCAATCACACCTTCATGGATATGTTTAATCAATTCCTCCCTTAATTTTTTATCATTTCCCACCACCAATCTGTTTTTCCTCAACAATTGGCCATTGACCCATGAATAATGCTTCTTTGCAGGGTGACCATTCTGTAATTGACCCACAATTTCTTGAATTTGAGCATCACCTTCCCAACTTTTGACAATTCTATCATACAATTCAGTAGTGACAGTTGAAATGGTCAATGACAACAACTCACCATGATTTTCTAATCTAGAAAAAGCATCTGCAGCCACATTATCAGAACCTTTTTTATAGATCACCTCATAATCAAACCCCATCAACTTAGGTAACCACTTCATTTGAGTAGGAGTACTTATTCTTTGGTCTAACAAGTATTTCAAACTGAAGTGGTCTATTTTGATCACAAAATGTCTATCCAACAAGTATCCCCTCCATTTCTCCAAAGCTAAAATAACTGCCAAGAACTCTTTTTCAGAAGTAGAAAGAGATTGGTGTCTTTGAGAGAGTGACTTACTGAGATAAGCTATTGGATGACCATCCTGTAACAAGACTGCTCCTAATCCAACTCCTGAAGCATCTGTTTCTATCACAAATGGTCTTGAAAAGTTAGGTAGACTGAGAACTGGAGCTTTGATCATGGCTTCTTTCACTGCTTGTGCTTCCTCATTCCAACTATAACCATTTTTCCTCAACAACTGAGTCAAAGGTCTGCTCAGGGTGGCATAATTCTTTATAAACCTTCTGTAGTAACCAGTGAGACCAAGGAAACCCCTGAGTTGTTTAATGTTCTTAGGTTGTGGCCAATTTTCCATGGCTTTGATCTTAGAAGGTTCTGTTGCTACTCCTTGAGCTGAAATCACATGCCCTAAGTACTCCACTTGACTTGTGCCAAACACACATTTGCTTTGCTTAGCATACAGCTTGTGTTGTCTCATAGTTTCTAGGATTTGAGTCAAATGCTGAACATGATCACTTACACATTTGCTGTAGATCAATATGTCATCAAAAAACACCAGTGTAAACTTCCTCAGAAAGGGTCTAAAAACTTCATTCATCAAAGCCTGGAATGTAGATGGGGCATTTGTTAACCCAAATGGCATTACAAAAAATTCATAATGACCCTCATGAGTTTTGAAAGCTGTTTTGGCCACATCATCTTCAAACATTCTAATTTGATGATAACCTGACCTCAAATCCAATTTAGAAAACACAGTTGCTCCATGTAACTCATCAATCAATTCCTCAATTAATGGAATAGGAAACTTATCTTTGATGGTGTTCTTATTAAGTTTCCTGTAATCAACGCACATCCTCCATGTGTTATCTTTCTTCTTAACCATAACCACAGGAGAAGCAAATGGACTGTGACTAGGTTTGATGACTCCAGCTTCCAAAAGTTCTTTAACCATTGCCTCAATAGCATCTTTCTGTATGGGAGGGTGTCTGTATGGTCTAATGTTCACTGGTGGAGTACCTTCAATGAGTGGAATTATGTGATCATGAGATCTTGGTGGTGGCAACTCTTTTGGGATTGCAAACACATCAGCATAGTGGTCAAGTATTGGTTTCAATTCTTCTCCAATCAATTTTGACCCATCCTGTTGACATAAATAATGCATAAAAACGTTATTTATATTTTTCGATATCTCTACGTTTTGACGATCACAAAATGTAAAATCATTAAGCGTAAGATTACTACGTAAACAAGTATTAAGCTAGTTTATATCATTATATCCAACTTAATCACTTAAGGTATAAATAAACAAATGCTTAATACATCTGATGATCAAAGGGATATTTAATTAATTATTACAAAGTTTATTTAATTATATAAACATATTATATATTTTTGAAAAACACTTTTGGTAATAAAGAAAAATGTTTTAATCGTACTAAATATATGAATTCAAATTTTTAACCAAAATAAGTTAGTTTTTCACCAAATAAACTTTCCCCACTAAAAGACAGAACTTCTGGCCGTTACAGCTGGGCGGCCCCCTTAATTTTAAGGGGGCCGGCCATGAATTAAGGGGGCCGGCCACGCTCCTCTGTCAGAATCTGTCAGAAATTTTTTCCTATAAATACCACCTCAAACCTGGTATTTTTCTCACCTCTT
>LBNU01020171.1:302387-328629 GCA_014162995.1 Artemisia annua | reverse complement strand
ATATATATATACATATATGTATATATATACATATATGTATATATATATATACATATATGTATATATATATATACATATATGTATATATATATATATATATATATATACATATATATATATATACATATATATATATACATAAAGGGGGAGAATTGATATAAACTCACAATTATACTTGTATATATACTAATTTTTGTTTAATGAGTTTAGATTTTGTAATCATCAAAAAGGGGGAGATTAATAATGCATAAAAACGTTATTTATATTTTTCGATATCTCTACGTTTTGACGATCACAAAATGTAAAATCATTAAACGTAAGATTACTACGTAAACAAGTATTAAGCTAGTTTATATCATTATATCCAACTTAATCACTTAAGGTATGAATAAACAAATGCTTAATACATCTCATGATCAAAGGGATATTTAATTAATTATTACAAAGTTTATTTAATTATATAAACATATTATATATTTTTGAAAAACACTTTTGGTAATAAAGAAAAATGTTTTAATAATACTAAATATATGAATTCAAATTTTTAACCAAAATCAGTTAGTTTTTCACCAAATAAACTTTCCCCACTAAAAGACAGAACTTCTGGCCGTTACAGCTGGGCGGCCCCCTTAATTTTAAGGGGGCCGGCCATGAATTAAGGGGGCCGGCCACGCTCCTCTGTCAGAATTTGTCAGAAATTTTTTCCTATAAATACCACCTCAAACCTGGTATTTTTCTCACCTCTTGCACGAAAATTTTCAGATCTAAATCTCTCTAAACATCTTCTAAAACCCTTTGATCATTTGATTATTAATCCTTGTTTCAAGTGATTCAATCCCTCATCATCCATCCTCATCCAAAGTGCAAAAGAAGAATACTCCTTCAACAACTTAGTTCAAGAAGTATTGTAGAGTAGTTGTGTATATTGTGTATATTATTTGTAAAGTTGTGTTGTGCTTGTAATAAGTAGTTTTAGGAGAAGTAGAAGTTGTGTAGAGAAGAAGAAGTTGTGAGGTGGTGTGAAGTAGTGAAGAAGGTGTGGTGTGTACTAGTAGTGAAGAAGTTGTGAAGAGTCGTGAGATTGGTTCTAGCTAGGATTAGAACCCGACATCTAGCTTTGTGTCGTTAAGCCGGTGTAAGCGAAAGTTGTGTAAGGTTTCTCCGCCACAAAGGAGTTTGTTGACATAGTGAAGAAAACTCTTGAGTAGGTGACTCGGGGAGTGGTGTAGGAACAAGGAAGGAGACCTTGTAGCCGAACCACTATAAATCCTTGTGTTGTGGTTTGATCTTTCTAACTCTTTACTTTCATTACTTATCTACTTATACTATATTTGCTTAGTTAGCTAGTAACTATATAATTGTTCATATAGTGCAAGTATTGAATTCACATAAACTAGAATCGAAGTTTTTAAAACAAAATTGTTTTCATAAATTTAAAACGGACGTAAAACTATTCAACCCCCCCTTCTAGTTTTCCACACATCCTATTCTATTGAACAGAATTCCACACCAGTGTTTGGGTAAACACATAACATCATTATCTCAGCTTGATGTGGTTGTTCCAACATCTGTAATTGCTTTCTTCCCTCCACCCAATGAACTGGAGCTTTAGAAGTACCCGTTAGAATCACCCTCTTATTATTATGCATGAATTCCATTCTTAACTCTTTAAAGTTCCACTTCCTTATATCACCTAAAGTTGACAGCCATTGTACTCCTAACACCATCTTACAACTTCCAAGAGGCAAAAGAATCACATCAGTAGTGAATACTTCTCCATTCATCTTCCATTGAAAGTCTTTACACACACCCATACTCACAAGTTTCTTACCCCCTGCTACTGACACAGTCATAGGCTTAGTTTGAGTCACTTTACAACCTATCTTCTTAGCCATAGCAATATCTAAAAAATTGTGAGTTGATCCTGTGTCCACCAATATATGTATCTTGTACTTGTTTTGCACAATACCAATGACTCTCATGGTTTTAAAAGAACTTTCACCAGTAAAAGCATTCAAAGAAATCTGAGGTTGCAACTCTTCCTCAACACTTACTTCCACTATTTCATCACCTGCATCAACAAAGTCCTCAACCATCTCTTCTTCTTCATTCACAGGTGAAACCAATAGTGAAAACAATTGACCCTCACACTTATGACCAGGCAAAAATTTCTTATCACAATAGAAACATAAGTTCTTAGCCCTCTTTTCTTCATATTCTTTTTGTGACAATGATATGTGTCTAATTACACATATCTTTTATCTCATTTAACGGACCAAAATGACCAAAAACCGACCAAATATGCCAAAAATAGTTGTTTTTGTGTTTATGCATGTACAGGTACGGATATTATGAAAAAGGATAAAAATCAAGGCAAAACAAGCACGAGATTGGAAAAGAGCAAAGATGACGGAGCCGGAATGAAATTTCTACATTTTTGCTTAAAGTCAACTCCGGGATATGAGATTGGAAGGAGCACAAAACTACGAGACCATCGTTAATTTTATTTGGAGCATCGAGGCAAAGACGAAAAGTGAAAAATTATTAAAGCCCGAAGATAAGCCGAAGAAATAAACCCAGCTCAAGCTCAAAAGATATTAAGTCAAGTGTTTTAAGAATTTTGTATTATTGGAGCCCACGAACAGCCAAGCCACAACGGGCCTTGTCCAAGTCCAATCCAATTAACCAATACTCTAGGGCTACTTAATATTTGCCTTATAAAAAATTGGGGGAAGGAGCCGACAATCTCCTTGGAGGTTCTCTCACCCTTATCGTCAACTATAGCCAAAACAACCAATCACCATAAAGTTTTCTTTCATTTCTAGTAAATGTTTTTCACTAACTATCATTAGATTTATTTCAAGTAATGAATTTTAATGCTTTCATTTTACAGTTCATTGTACTTCATTAAATGTTCAATCATTGTCTTCATTTTCTAAGCTTTTTGTTAATCAATTGAATATTATGTTTTAATGATTGGTAGATTTAATTTCATTTCCGCATGAACTTGATCTGTGGCTGACAAAAACTCAACCGAGAGTTTAAAAAAAAAATTTTTTTTATCTCCTTTTTAGTACCAAAACAAATCAATGTTTCATCTTTTAATTCTTTATAGTCTAAAATTTTTCTTTAGTCTTAGATATTTTGTTAGTCATCAATAGTTAGTGAAAAAGTTGTGCTTTAAGTTTAGAAATAAATAGAGGTTAAATAGCAGTTAGTAGAGTTAGTAGTGTATTTGGGTGATTTATAGTGATTATGAAGCTATCGACAAGGGTACGAGTATATGAGCTTGCGTTTGAGTATTTTTGGTATTGTTACAAGCTTGGCTATCGTCTCGCTCGTTGATCCGATTTTGGTGACTTTCTATTTTTTTTTCTTTTCCTCTTATTATCTATTTTTATTTTTATTATGTTTAGCTTATATTTCATTATCGTTGCTTATGATTTGCTTGGAGTAGTTTATATATGTTAGTTTAGAAATATGTTTACTATTGTTGGATTAATTGTAATTGTTAGCTTAGTAGTCATGAGCAGTGAGTAGCCTTTTTATATACTTGTTGAGTAGATTATTCCGTGAATTAAGTGTGGTTTGGTAAACCTTAGAAAATATATTGGCTAGTAATTGGTAAGTCACTTAGATTAAAATTTAATTGTTTGAGCGGGCAAAAGCCGTGAAAATAATTGGGTTTTAATTTAGATATTGATATCTCTTTATGAAAAATTGTTTTCAAAATAAACCAACGTTGTTGTGAGAAAATATTTATTCGTAAAAGATATTAATTCATCAATAAATGACTTAATTGAAATAATAAACCACACTTAAGGATCGTAATAATTTGCTTAACAAGTATATCTTTTTATCACTTATCTCTTATTTGCTTGCTTAGTATAATATAGTTTATTATTTTTGGTTGTTATCTTTTATCGTTAACTTTATATTATTTATTTATTAAGTTTTTTTTATATCTTTGCTTTAATCATTTAGTTTTAGGCCCATTTTAAGTTTAGATTGCGTTTTATGTTGTTTGTGATTTCCGTTATTTTTTTTATGTGCTTTATTATTGCTTTCTAGTGTAAATTTATTTTTCGTAGTTATAAATATCATCATATCTCTTTATTATTCAAAATCACCCGATCACAAATACGTTTTAATACAATTTCACACCTCGTCGGGACTTAACGACCCGGGAAAACTCTATACTCACCGGAGAATACGCGTGGTTTGACTACTTTGACTATTTTTGGTTAAAGTTGACTTTCTACCGCAATCAGACAACTTCTTAAAGGGTCTGTTATTGAATGTGCTAGTTTCACCACTTGTTATTCTTGTGGGTGCAGGCAAGGCCAAAGGTCTATTGAATGGTTTTTGTAAAACCCCACCATCCTTAATCATAGAACCATTATTACTAGCCCTAGCATTAGAATGGTAAGAGTTATACCTGGGTTTGGTTGCAGCAAGTGAAGCTTCTTGCATTTTTGCCATGATAAAGAGATCACTCAGTGTAACAGGCTTAAACATCCTTACAGGCATACCAATCTCATCCTTTAGTCCTCCAATGAACAAACTTATTGCAAGAGATTCAGTCAATTCCAATCTATTCAACAATTCTTCAAATTGATCTTGATAGACTTGTACTGTACCAGTTTGTTTCAAATTCTTGAGTTCCACCATGGGATCTTCAAACACATTCCCAAATCTCTTCAAGGCTTGTTCTGCATACATCTCCCAAGGACAACCATCACCATATTTCTTCAAGAATTGTTCATGCCACACCAATGCTTTATTAGAAAGATGCATTGCTGCTAACGCCACTTTCATATCTTCTTGAACATCATCAATCTTGAAGAAATGTTTGCATCTGAACAACCAACTCTTAACATCATCTCCATTGAATCTTGGAAACTCAATCTTTGACATCCTTCCATATTGAGCCATTCCCTGACCATTTCTGCCATTATTGTTCTGACCATGACTAGTACCTTCACCAGATCTCATTCTTTGCATCTCATTTTGCATTTGTTGCATCACTCTTTGCATCTCCAGTATTGTGTTTTGAAGTGACTCCATTGTTGCTTCTGGAGTTCTTGATGTATTTCTTGTATCCACCATTTCACCAGTAAAATCACCACTCATCAACAATGATTGCTCACTAACCTATTGGGGTAATAACTACTGGTCTGTTCTGGCTTAATCAATCCAAATGCTCCTTGCCAGCTTGTTCAAGATAAGAAAATTTAACGAGAATATCGGCTTATCTTGTGGCAGTACAGATGATTGACACTAACCAAGGGTAAATAGAACAGTGAAATCAGTGGTGGCTGATTTCTTGACCGGAATCTCTGTTTTGACCAGAATTACGCAGAAGAAGATGACCGGAATTCAAGAATGTCGGTATAACAATCTTGAAACGATATAGAGCCAGAAAAGGGGCTCTGATACCACTTGATATACAACACTTCTAGAATTCACAAATGGAATTGGTAGAAGGCAACAACAAACTCAGAATTCATATGAATGTGAGAAATGAATTCGAAAGGATTATTGTTAGTTTTGGCGGGAAAATGGAATGTTAGTTAAATGGTTGTTATGGATGTAGAAGGTAACAGAATTAAAGAGAAAGAAGATTTTTATTCATCAATAGCTAAGTGAAAATGGTTACAAGTGAGAAGTATATAAAAGAGGAAAAAATGGCGCCAAAGTCTGTTAGGGTGTTTGGTTCACTGAGGGAGTTAGTCACGTGTACCTCACACACACAGTCTAGGACTGGTCATGTGCACCTCACGTGCCACTCTGTTATTCCAAACACTCTTGCCAGTGTCATTCTCCAATTAGATGACTACTCTCATCCATTGTAAGTCATATTTTTTGTTTATTTTAATATGATCTAGAGTTTTATATAAAATTCAATTTTCAGCTGTTATGTTCTTGATTATTTACTACTTATTTGATATTGTTTGAGATTTCTTGATTGGTTATGTAAATATGTAATAGGATTGTTTGTGATCATGAATCATGAGTTTCGTGCATACCCATTATGTATCAGGTATGCATTCTTTGTTTTTGACATAAAAAAAACATATTAACAATGGTGACTGTATATTCATGCATGCATAATGCTATATTATTCACTTTTTTAAGATTGGTTGGTTTTTGTGTTTAGGTTGATTGTTATTTTAGTATAATTACTTTCTTATACCAAAGCTGCAGGCAAGATGATAGCCATAGAGCCAGAGATTATAGACCTTGCAAACTTAAAACGAACAGATATCAACACGGCTATTCAAGTTAAGATTTACCGCAGGTGGACAGCGAAACATATTGTACCCAAACTCCAACAAATTTTTGTTGCATTCTCCTGGATATAAAGGTTTGTAGAAAAAAAATACTTGGCCAATCAAACAAACTTGTGTAATATTTACTAAGTATCTATTGATTCCCTCTAACAATATTTTCTATGTTATAGGGTTCTCTTCCAGGTTGGTTTGGCTTACCAGATTCAAGGATTTGGTTGCGAGAAGACGGACAAATGGCAAATAGGTTGGGCCAGAATATGCATTATACTGTCGGATTGAGGCTCTAGATACACTAGGAATATACCTACCTGGTAACATTAATTATCCAGAGGCCGGTCCTTTACCAGTCAAAGCCGCTTGAACAAGCCTAGCCACGCAATCATTGCAAGGTGTCTATCTTCACTACAGTCTTACCAATGAAGACCTTACTTGGGACATGGGAGAATATCACTAGAACGTATAAGTTATCCATTATTATATCTTATTTGTTCGAAGGTAGCAACAGGTTTTATTTATCATGAGTCAAATGGGTTGTAAGTATTGAAAGTCATATGATATGTATTATCAGTTTGACCCAGCTCAAAACTGATAATATGTGCCACATCTTACAACGCAGCTTAGTTTCTCCTAGACGTGTTGTGCCATATCTCACCAGGTAGTTTCTTGATGTGGCATATCTTATACTATTCCTCATATATGATCTGCCCTACCTAGCTCAGCTTGACCCACTCCTAAAACTATGGTTTTAGTGTTTACGCATAAATTACATATTTGGCGCATTATCTAACCCATCTACATCTATTTTACAATCTATATCATGCTCATGGTACTAATTAAGAGATGGTTTTAGTGTTCACGCATAAACTATCAACAATTTTTGTTTCTATAACAGTCTAAGCATTGCTACTCTTGCCGAGTGAAATCGAATCTAAAAATAGCATTTCAGCATTCAATGATTTGTACATCAACTGTAACACGTTTTTCTCTAAAGTGGCGGCTATTATAAAGGTAAGTCCCTCCTTCTGATTGGCAATGGGTTTCCGTGGTTCCGGGATGTATCTATCAGGTATGGGTGCGAAGGTGTAAAGTTTGCCTTGAAGATGAGGAGGATATGTCACATATTTTGTAAAAGTGGTTGCTTTGTTGCAACAACTCACATCAGCTGTTTTGTAATTAATCTCAAAATCTTTCTTTCTTTATGTGGACGAGTTTTGTGTGTACAGGTTTGCCAACATTTCGTTGCTTCATGATGTGTTTGAATGACACCATTATGAGGTTCTGAGTTTGTATATTTGTGATTGCAGTATGTGAGAATAAAATGGACAATAAGTTTTCAATAATAGAAGAACTTTTATTTATGAAACTGTTACTAAGAATTCTGTACACAGACCTATATATACTTGTTCAAGGGTTACATATTTTCCCTCAAACGACACAACTTTCTAAATTACAGTTATATCCAAAGTATGCAANAAATGATGAAATCTAGTTGACATTAGGTTTTTTATTTTCTGAAATGAGCTTGTCTGTTTATGTTTGTACTTTAACCTATCATCAATATCTGATTGAATATGAATGGGATGAAATATTTCTATTTAAGGAAAGAAATTGAGTTACTACACTTTCTTTGAAAAGGTAAAATCAACACATAATTAAATGGAGGTGTATATTATAAGCTTTTGTTTTGCTTTTGCTGGGGAAGGCAGATGAATTGGCTGTTTTATTTGCTCCAAAAATTCGTTGGATGCAAATATTGCCCAAAAACCTTTTATGGAGTCTTTGATGATTTTGTTACGCCTTTGGTTTATTTAAATGAAAAAAAATTGATGACATATATTGGTAGATGATAAACACAAGAGAGGAAAGAAAAGATAATGCTCATGGTGATAGGTAGATGAAAAGAAGGGATAGAAGTCTTCAAAATTTGTACTTTTAGTTTTCTTGCTTAGATTTTGCAGAAGAAAAGAGATTAGATAGCATTAAATTGATGATATGAAAAGTCTGAATGAAATTTAGTTCAATAGTTTAAATAGATTATATGGCATTTATTGAAACCCAGTGCAGGGAATAACGTGCCTGTATCTTGTGGGGGTGGGGGTGGGGGCGAATTTCTTCAAGGATTAAACAACACTTATTTGCGATGACCGTTGCATAAGAAATCTCGCATTCAACTTCACAAAAGATGTTGATTTTGTGTGTTAAAGAGATTTGGTGAGTGATATTAATTCACTTCTCAATTGATCACAAACACCTTTTTTATAATATTCTCAAGTAAATTGAATTAAATGATGAAATCTAGTTGACAGTAGGTTTTTTATTTTGTGAAATGATCTTGTCTGTTTAGGTTTCTACTTTAACCCATCATCAATATCTGATTGAATATGAATGGGCTGAAATATTTTCATTTAAGGAAAGAAATTGAGTTACTACACTTTCTTTAAAAAGGTAAAATCAACACATAATTAAATGGAGGTGTATATTATACGCTTTTCTTTTGATTTTGCTTGGGAAGGCAGATGAATTGGCTGTTTTATTTGCTCCAAAAATTCATTGAATACAAGTATTGCCCAAAAACCTTTTATGGAGTCTTTGACGATTTTGTTACGCCATTGGTTTATTTAAATAAACAAATTTGGTGACAGACATTGGTAGATGATGAACACAAGAGAGAAAAGAAAAGATAATGCTCATGTTGATGGGTAGATGAAAAGAAGGGACAGAAGTCTTCAAAATTTGTACTTTTCGATTTCTTGCTTAGATTTTGCAGAAGAAATGAGATTAAATAGCATTAAATTGATGATGTGAAAAGTCTGGTTGGAATTTAGTTCAATAGTTTAAATAGATTATCTGGCATTTATTGAAACCCAGTGCCGGGAATAGCGTGCCTGTATCCTGTTGGGGGGGGGGGGCGAATTTTTTCAAGGATAACACAACAATTAATTGCGATGACCGTTACATAAGCAATCTCGCATGCAACTTCACAAAAGACGTTGATTTTGTATGTTAAAGAGATTTGATGAGTGATATTAATTCAAGTGATCACAAACACCTTTTTTATAATATTCTCAAGTAAATTGAATTAAATGATGAAATCTAGTTGACAGTAGGTTTTTTATTTTGTGAAATGATCTTGTCTGTTTAGGTTTGTACTTTAACCTATCATCAATATCTGATTGAATATGAATGGGCTGAAATATTTCCATTTAAGGAAAGAAATTGAGTTACTACACTTTCTTTGAAAAGGTAAAATCAACACATAATTAAATGGAGGTTTATATTATAAGTTTTTGTTTTGCTTTTGCTCAGGAAGGCAGATGAATTGGCTGTTTTATTTGCTCCAAAAATTCGTTGAATACAAATATTGCCCAAAAACCTTTTATGGAGTCTTTGATGATTTTGTTACGCCATTGGTTTATTTAAATAAAAAAATTTGATGACAGATGTTGGTAGATGATGACCACAAGAGAGGAAAGAAAAGATAATGCTCATGTTGATGGGTAGATGAAAAGAAGGGATAGAATTCTTCAAAATTTGTACTTTTAGATTTCTTGCTTAGATTTTGCTGAAGAAAAGAGATTAGATAGTATTAAATTGATGCTGTGAAAAGTCGGGTTGAAATTTAGTTCAATTGTTTAAATAGATTATATGACATTTATTTATATAGATTTATATCAAAAAAAATATATTCAGCTTAAAAAATGTTACATGTATACTAGGAAAGAGTTTTAAGGAGTTTTTGTTGTACGTAAATATATAACAGATGTATATATTTAAGTGAATTTTCGATTCGGTTTCGTGTTCAGTTTGGCAAAACATATCTGTGAGGATCTGTTTAACACCTTACTTAGTGTTGGTGATACTTTGGTTGTATGTTAACTAGCAAGCGGAATTCACCAATTAACACTTAGAAGATTAGATGTGTGTAAATACGAGTGATCAAGTATATCACTAGGATTACAACCTTAAAGCTTATACGTATGAAAGTTGTGTGTAGGGATTACTAAACCCTAATCTAGAATCTCCTTTTATAGGCACAAGGAGTCCTTTACAAATAATGAATAATCTAAACTAATAGGATATACACAAGATCTTTTCTATACTTATCCTATTACACGTTTATCCTATTCTGCATATGAGCAGTACAAACTTCCTAACACTATCAGGACTAACTGACTTAGTACTGTCAGTGTAATTCTTCATCAGTTGGAACTTCTCTTCACTTCTGTTTGTACTGATGTAGATAATTCCCAACAATCCTCCCCTAAACTTATGATTTCTCCTAAATCACTATGTTTGTTGAATTATCTCTGATGATGGGGCGATTCTTCCAAACACTTCATCTTCTCTTCAAGGCTTGTGTTTCCCTGCTGCATTGCTCTGAGATTCTTTGTAGCAGTTCATTAATCTCTTCTGTCCTTTCTTCACACCTTAACTTCACTGAAAGTAGAACAAGCAGAACTCCAGCTCTAAGTGGATATTCTCTCTCTGCAAGCATAAATGCATCCACTCCATCTTGTGTAGATACATGATGAACACTGCAGGTGTCATAAAACTTCCACAAAGTGTTCAGTGTGTGAGCTTCAAACTTCCAAAACTTATCACTTTTATTTGGTTCATATAGTCTCTGGAATTGAACCCATAGCTCCTTCTCCTTGATATCTTGAAGCTTTCCAGCATTGTGCTTTTCTTTCACCATCCTCCGTAGTGTATCAAGATCATCCCTATCACATGATCTGATAAGATCTTCAAACTGCATGAATGAGGATGTTTCACCACCTAGTCTTGTAATCTTCCATGTTGATGCAAAGTTATCTGTGTAGATTTCCCAGTCAACAATTAGATGTCTAACTTGTAGTGGCTCAGGATATAAATCTTCTTCTTCTATCATTACCATAGCATCAAGCTGATCTTCAGTAAGCTTCTCATCTTGAGGTCTTTGTTCTTGAGCTAACCTTTTCTTTTTAGTAGCTTCTGATTCAAGAGTTGTACCTTGCCTTTTAAACTTTGGGAATCTTCTAGCTTCTTCTTTAGAATTCATTGGAATGAAATCTTTATCCATCTTGAAGATTCTGTAGTAAATACCTTCAATTTGTCCATGTGACTTTCCTCTGAGCTGAGACATCTTCCATCCACCAACATGAAATATATACTTCTTCATGCCAGCAAAAACTTGAACTTTGGATGGTTGTCTTGGCTTCTTCTGCTTCTTCTTGATTGAACCTATCATTTCTTAAGTGATTGATTATTCTTCATTTGGATAAAATCAGCTAGTTGAGTTGAGCTTTATTCAGTAGTTAAGCTCTGATCATCAATGAGCTCAATGGCTTTCTTCTTCACTTCTGGATTAGTGTTGATTAAGTGTTCAATCTCTTCTTCAGTTGGCACATAAGAGAAATCTGTAGATTCTACTTGTGAAGTTGGAACAGACATGTTTAGCTCTTCATTATTCAATCTTTGAGCCTCCATAACGCTTGCAATGTTTAGTTCATCTTGTGCAGCTTTATTTGCCAATTCCTCTTCATGTGTTTTTCTTGCAACCTCTTCATCAAGGGCTAACTGAGCTGCAATCCTTGGCTTTATCTTCTTCTGATGTAATGTTGCTTCTTCTGGAGTCATTGGGGCTTTACCTTTTTCCTTTCTCTTCTTCTCATACTTTGTTTCCTCTGTTTCTTGGAGAGTTACACTGTCAATACCTTCTTGAGTTTGTACTGGTAGTGTTGTTGAGGCAGTACCTTGTTGAACTTGTTGAAACTGACTTGTTGCAGTATCAGTACGTTCCTTATGTACATCCAGGTCCAAAATCTCTGTGTCTTGTTGAAGGACTTCTTCAGTATCAACTTGTTGAAGCTCTTCAGTTGCTTGTGGTTGGTCTGCATCTTCACTAAGATCAAAATCTGCACCATCTCCTTCTTCAAAGTCTAATCTCCTCCCCTCAGTTTGTGAGTTTGTTTTCCTCCCCTGTTTGGGAGAATCACCTTCATCATTATGGTCTGAGTTATTACCTTCTGAGCTTGAAGAAGAGTCTACAATCTGCATTTTTCTTTTCTTCTTCAACTGCTGCACTTCCTCTTACAATTGCTCAATGTGAGCAAGCAAGGCCTTGTTGTCTTTAGCATGTTGCTTTTGAGTCTTTGCTATTTCTTTCTCCAGCTTTGCAACCTCCTTGGATAAAGTGGTACAAATTTCCATCAATTCCTTTAAGTTAATACTGCCCTCAGCACTTCCAACTGTTTCACCAGTTGTAAAAGGTGCTTCATTGAGAATTGGCTCAGTGTCTTCTCTAGCTGGGCTAGACAAGACTCCACCACTTGTACCCAAACCATGAGGTTGAGGCACAGTGAATGTTGCCATAGAAGAAGATACATTTATGTGTCTTCTTCTATATGTTTGTGTAACTGGGGGAATGTGTATTGTTGTGGGAACCACTATGGGTGTGATTTGAGGATCAGTTGGGCTTACTGACCCATCACCCTGTACCTGTGATAAAAATGCAAGCAATGGTGGTGTTAATGGCTTTTCTTCCCCTGTCCACCCCTTTGTTTTCACAGACATATTTTGAAACACCTTTTGTTGTAAACAAGGAGTGGGTAAAATTCTTTTGTGAGGAAGCAAAAGACTTTGTTTTATTCTTAGAAAAAGTTGGACAAACCTTGGATACATCAAAAATTTTATGTTAAGAGTCCACATTCTTAACCATGCTTTCAAAAATCATTTTAGAGAAGTTATACTTCTCATGTTTTGAAAAACACACAAGAGCAACAACAATACTACTACTGAATTGCTCCCATGAGGATCTTTTGGGGCCTAAGCAATGTAAAAGAGTATGTATCAAGAACCTCCAGTTTGGTGCAAAAGAACCTTTATCAAAAGTTAATTTTCTACTTGATACATCATACCCCAAATTTGAAATAGCAGATAAAATGTCTTTGCTAGCCATATCTATTGTACCATCTGAGTCATCCAATCGAAGATGTCTTCTTATGGATTTCTCGGTTACATAGAATGTTTCACTGTCAACAACTACACGAATGGCAGGGATTGGTGTATCCTCATCATCATCCTCAATAGTTAAGGCTTTAGCAGTAAGCCAAAACTGGTTGAGTTGTGAGGAATAGAGAGTAGGACTTACAGTGAGTGTATATGAGATGTATGAATGTTTCAGATAGTCGATTATCTCCCAAAACTTGGGTCCATCCTTCTCCTCTGTTTTTACCAGATATGCAACTTCGTTATGTTGATCAGCAAACTTGAGAACATCCATTATAATGATTCTTATGAGTGAGAGTATGAATGGTTGTAAGTGAATTGAAGGAGATTATAGCCAATTGAGAGTATGAGTTAGAACTGTTAGGGTTTGAGAGTTTAACGCAACAGAGAATTATCAATTAAGAAAGTAGTTATCTTTGGTAAAAGAATAATGTAAATATATAAAAGATAATTTCTCAAATATTCAACCCTATAACTATGGTAACAAAACGGTTTTTACCAATGGCTATAATTAAAAATCTGTTACTGACACAACAGTTGTAACGGCTAGAACATCAGGACAAACCTGGCACTATCAGTACTAACTTTGAACTATCAGTACTAACTTTTACAAAAATTTGCAAGAGCAGTAGGAACATAAAATAGATTGAAAGAACACTGCGCCAACATAGTTTTTAGCAAACTAACAGCTATCAACGGATTTGATTAGTCTTTACCATTAGCCGTTTGCTATAGACTAGCCAACTCTTCACTGTGAGATATGGTGAGTTGATAACCATATAGTTTTTGGTAAACTATCAACCATAAACGGATTTGTTAAGTCTTTACCAACAACCATTTGCTTTGGACTAGTTGGTTCTTATGTGGGTTAGACATGGTGAACCAATAACCATTTGTTGTGTGCACTGCAATACACTTTTCCATTCCAAAGCACACCATATCCAATGCAAGTAAAGTCATCTTTTCTTGCCTGCAATTGTTAGTCTAAAACCAAAGAAAATATACAATAAACATTTTCTATTTAAACAATTTAGAACTGGACTAACATTGCCTTATGACAAAAGCAACTAAGCTTTTGGAGCCCAAGCCATTACTGACTTGATCCTTCCTCTTTCATCAATGAAAGTGTGTTTCTTTAAAATCATAGATGCTTTGTCACCTTGAATTGGTCTCCAAACCCATTGTGCTGTGGCTTTCATGCCATTACCCATATTTCCCTTAATAGCTTTCTTTTGCTTATCAGTAGAAACTTTTGGCTTACCAGTAGTAACTTTTGGCTTAACAGTTTCAACTTTAGGTACCCATTTTTGATTATACCTAGCTGTTTTATTGAAAAAGGACTTGTTAACTGTTTGAGCTTGCTTATGATGTGAAAAATTTGGCTTTGCTCTTGAAACAGTTGGTCTTGGGTTCACAGTGTTGTTTTGTCTAGCAGGACTAAAATGTCTTGTGCCAAAGTTCAACACAACTGATCTAGGTATCATTTTAACATTAGAGTGAGTTTGATTTGAAATATATTTGTTCACTCTAGGTTGTTTGTTCCCAAATACCCTTGTATCCCTTGAAGTTACCTTTTTCCATGGGTTGTTGTCACAATATGCAGCAAAGTGGTCAAAACTACCACATACAAAACAAGTTTTGTTTTGCACAACAAAATCACTACCTAGCTGTTGAGATTTCATATTATTCCAATTCCTTTGGTTACCTCTAGGTTGTGACCTGTACATTTATGCATATCTAACATTGTTCCTAACTGGTTTTGCTTTTTCTTGTTTGACCACCTTAGGAACCTCATGTATTTCTACCTTAACCTTAGGTCTAGTTGCAGGAACAAACTTGACAGAGTTTGTTTCATTAGTACTTTTGGGCAACTCTTCAACCTTAGGTTCACTTGTGCTTTCTTGTGCCTTAGGACCATAACCTGGAAATTCAATGTCCTTAAATTCCTCTAAACCAGTATGAGCTAAGTCAATACCTGGTGGCACAAACATACCTCTATGGGGAGGTGCAACTTCATTATATCCTATTCCAGATTTAGCTTTGTTTACTAATTGAGCCTCAATTATCTTTTGAACACCCTTGGAAGTATACTCAAGTGTGTCAACACTTAACTGAATATTATCTTNTTTTCTTGTTTGACCACCTTAGGAACCTCATGTATTTCTACCTTAACCTTAGGTCTAGTTGCAGGAACAAACTTGACAGAGTTTGTTTCATTAGTACTTTTGGGCAACTCTTCAACCTTAGGTTCACTTGTGCTTTCTTGTGCCTTAGGACCATAACCTGGAAATTCAATGTCCTTAAATTCCTCTAAACCAGTATGAGCTAAGTCAATACCTGGTGGCACAAACATACCTCTATGGGGAGGTGCAACTTCATTATATCCTATTCCAGATTTAGCTTTGTTTACTAATTGAGCCTCAATTATCTTTTGAACACCCTTGGAAGTATACTCAAGTGTGTCAACACTTAACTGAATGTTATCTTTTTGCTCTTTTAATTTTGCTAAATCTTCCTTAAGCACACTGATTATTATATCCTTGTTTTCTAAGTCTCTTCTTAAACCAGCTATATCATCAGTGAAAATAGCCTCATTTTGTCTATAGAAAGCAAGTTTTTCTTCTACTACACCTAAACCTCTTTTATGGTTTTGCAAATTATAGTAGGTATCATTAAGTTCTACTCTCTGGCTATCATATTTAGCCTTAAGTTCTTCTAATTCTTTTAAAGTAGATCAAGATTTAGAACAACCATTAACATATACCTCAGAGTCAGAGAAGGCCATCAGTGTAACTTCATGATTAGCTTCTTCAGTTTCCATAAAGCTCCAACCAAAAGCAGCTCCATCAATAGCTAACATTGCCTTGGAAGAAGGCTTTTGCACTGTCACTTCCTTTAGATTACTCTTCTTGTAACCATCCCTGTATTGTTGCTTTGGACCTCTGCATTCCCTGGCAAAATGTCCTCTCTTGCCACAGTTGTAGCACTCCACTTTGGACTTATCATATCCAGCAACATCACCTGAGTTAAGAGTAATTTTCTTTCCAGTTCTTTTGAAAATACCTCTTAGCTCTTATACTTATCAAAGCTAACTGCCACTTTAGATCCATTGCTTCAAGATCATCATCATGAATCTGATGCAAGTCATCATTGTAGAGATTGGCATCATCAGCTTTGCTAGCAACAAAGGCATAAATGGTTTCATCACTTAAGCCAGCATAGCTAAGTTGTGAACCAACTGTACTAACTTTTGTGCTTGCAAGACTAACTTTAGGGTTAGCTGTACAAACATAAGTGAGATCGTCTTCATCATCTGAGTTACAATCTTTTGTAGATGATAAGAATGCCATGTTTCCAGATGTTGTGCTTGAGCTTCCTGACTTCTTCACCTTTGGCTCAGCAATCTTGAGGTTGTTGTAGAGATCATTGAGAGTCAAATTCTCCAGATCTGGTTTATGAAGATAAACAACCACATAAGTTTGACATTCAGAAGACAAACTATTTAGAAACTTCACATTGAGTTCCTCCTGAGGTATGGTGACCTTTAACACAGCAAATTGGGTCACAATCTTCTGTGATCTACTAAAGACATGATCAAGAGATTCATTGCTTGTAGTAGTGAAGTTCTCATAATTTTGCCTTAGTAGAGTCTTCTGTGTCTTTTTGGTGACTTCATTCCCACCAAATCTTTCAACAATGGCTTCAAAGAGTTCCTTAGCAGTTGCATAACTACTAAAGTTCAAAACTTGATCATTGGGCATAACCATAAGCAAGAGATGCTTAGCTTTGAGATCGTCCCTCCTTTTAGCTCTTTCATCAGTGGTTACAGGCACAGTATTGAGCTTTGTAGACTTTGTTCCATCAGTGTTGGTGACTTCAGAAGTGTATTCTTTCCATGAATCACCATTCTGGATGATATCCCATAGTGCATAGTCTTGCAACATGAAGTATTGCTCAATTCTGAGCCTTCAGAGATCATACTCATTCTGCTTGAGTATGGGTAGCTTTGATGTTGTAGAGGATGATTGAGTTGTCTCCATGTCCATCTTCTTGTTAGTAAAACAAGAACTTTATCTTCTGGATCTTCTAATTCAAAGTACCAGAACCTGGCTCTGATACCACTTGTGAGGATCTGTTTAACACCTTACTTAGTGTTGGTGATACTTTGGTTGTATGTTAACTAGCAAGCGGAATTCACCAATTAACACTTAGAAGATTAGATGTGTGTAAATGTAATAGCAAACAATGAACATAGAATAACCAAATTTGCTTCAATAATATTGGTATAATACGAGTGATCAAGTATGTCACTAGGGTTACAACCTTGAAGCTTATACGTATGAAAGTTATGTGTAGGGATTACTAAACCCTAATCTAGAATCTCCTTTTATAGGCACAAGGAGTCTTTTACAAGTAATGAATAATCTAAACTAATAGGATATACACAAGATCTTTTCTATACTTATCCTATTACACGTTTATCCTATTCTGCATATGAGCAGTACAAACTTCCTAACACTATCAGGACTAACTGACTTAGTACTGTCAATGTAATTCTTCATCAGTTGGAACTTCTCTTCACTTTTGTTTGTACTGATGTAGATAATTCCCAACAATATCAAAACCAAAAACCAAAAATGTAATTCAGTTCGGTTCGGTTAGATTTTAGTCAATTCGATTTGGTTACAAATTCGGTTCAGGTTTATTCAGTTTCCATCTTCTCAAAAATCTTTCTTGTGATTTTTTTACTTTCTTTCCTTTTTTATGCTTTGAATAATTGAATTGCACAATATGTTAACCGTTGCTCCAATGGGCACTTGTGTTGCATATCAAGGTATGTGAATATGATATTTCCTATTTCCATGAGAGCGGTAGCCATTCTCTTTTGCCTTTTGTTTCAAATCTTTAGTCATATTTAAGAGCGTGGGGTATGGTGGCATGCCATTTTTCTCTCCAGATATATACCAAGAAAAAAAGTTAATAGCATTGTCTTGGCCTGGTGTTTTCCTAATTTTTTTTTCACATTTACAAAATTTACTATGCATGGTTGGTTTATACTATAGTTAAACCATAGACAAAAGCAACATTGGGATCCGCATTAATTTACCCAAGCGTCACATTATGTAAGAGCACATAATAAATGTGACGAGGTAGCATTTATTATTTGCTCTTACATGTGGTTAAATAGGGCAATGTGGCATTTGAACTGCGTGTACAAGAGTTCCATCGAGTGCACCAATTGCCCCTAGATAAGAAACTTGATATATGATAAATTATTGTTATTTTGTATATGATTTAGAATATATTTTTATAAAATGTACCCAGAATATTTCTCTTAATTTTCTTTGTTGTTCTGAAGTATTTGCTTCAAAAGATGTTGGCACTATGACTTCTCTTGCAAATTGCATCGTCCCTCATAGTACTTCATAAAAACATGCATGAATAGTTTGTGTGGAGTGTTGAAACCCCCGTTTAACCATTCTAAAGCTTTCATTATGACCTATAATTGTCAAAAACATTGCCATCTTCTCTTCAACGCCTATATTTCTACTATTTTGTAACAAATTTCTTTCTTTGAAATGGTTGCATAACAAAATATATGCATCACGAGATAAACGCATCAACTATTGACATTGTGTATTAGATCCACCTAACAGTCTTTTGTGTACGTATGACCGGTCAAGACGGAAGTGTTATCTCTTATCATTTCTATCCTTTTTGAAGATTTTATTTTCATGTACCAATATATGATGAACAAAAACAGAATCTCTTCCTCCAAATCCATATATTACTATTGCAATTATAAAGTAAAACCAAAAGTTAACAATATGTATCGCTTAAATGAAATCATATTCAAAATATTGGAATCAAGTAATCTCGCACTAAAAATTTATAACAAGTAAGAACACAATTACACAAATTCATATCATCAATTGAAAAGCATGTTCAAAATCCATAACATCGGCAAACATATATTAAAATGACCAAAACAGATGGTGTTCATATTTTAAAGTAAAGCAAAAAACAAATCCAATGCAAATTTTAACTCTTATTCAACTAGTCCAATATCCCATACTTGTGTCCAGTATTCATAACCCAATTCTCCAAACTCTCTGGCTTTAAGTGCATCCAAACTTTCCTTTAATCCGCGCTTTCATTAAAAAGCATAACTGCGACGTCGTACAACGGGTTATGTGTTCTCCACCTAACATTTTCTAACTTCTCCATGCAAGCATCAATGTCATCTCCTCTATGTTTTTTCCATCATAAGTTGAACAACTTTGGCTAAGTCTTCCTCAACAGCAGACTTGTTTGAACTGCTTGCTTGTTTACCTTTTTTGCTTTGAGGACCAAAAGAACATTCTTGTGTTAAATTTGGGGTTCTTGTGTTGATGTCGGGATTGCTTGCATATGCTGGATATCATCATTTTCAACTGACACTACATTAGCATAATCTTCACAATCATTAGGAAGATTAGAAGCTGGTCCCCAACCTTCAAACCCATTGCAAGTTGACACATTAAATAGTTGTCTACAAAGATCGAGAAAAAGCAATCCGTTACTCCTCACTGGTTCATCGTATTTATTTGACTATTTAAAAGAACTTATAAATATAGATATAAAACTATCTAGGAAACTATTAGTGAAATTATACAAAGGATAGAATGTGACCTTCATCTCTATCTGATATTCTTCTTCCGTTAAATGAAACGTGTTAGTTACTGGATCATACACGTTTCCTGTTTTGTTCTTTAATTTAGTCCATGCACTAAACTTGCTTTTAAGATACTCAAAATGATTTTTCATTTGTCGTTGATCAGCGATAAAATTATGCTAATTTTTAAGTATTTCTACAACATTTTTCCATAAAAGCATCTTAAGGCTAACTCCGTCTTGTCCATTGACAACAATCTCATGTACACAAGCTTCAAGAAACACTTTAAACACTTTCCTTTTTCCAGTTAAGCCTAGGTCTCTTTTGTTTTGAAGATTCACCAACGTTTTCCATGTAGAGATACATTTGTAGCAATTTAACTTAAGTACTTAACTACATATATAAAATTGTACATTACTACACATATGAGAAGTTACTTGACAACATTTCTTTATTATAATGTATAAAGAAAGTTTCGATGGATACTGACATAGATTGAAAGGCACTTTTAAGCAAATGTTTGATTCACACCATTCTGTTTTTAGTTGGACATGGTAATAAATGATCTCAGACTCTTCATTTATAATATAATTCATAGTAGTAAACTCATTTAATAGCTCATTTGCTTATAAATCATAACATAACTATGGGATCAAGCGCAACTAAATACATAACATAACTAGACATTATGCGCAGACCTAACCAAACACTAGGAAAAGAAAAACAAAAGACATGATCCAACCATGGGATCAAGCGCAACTAAATATATAACATAACTAGACATCACTAAATTGCCTCATGGCCTACCAAACAGTTGATGACACATTAACCAGGTAGGAACATTTAAGTACCAGTCAACACACATTCAAACAAACAATAATATGCAAAACAGTACTACATATTCTTGTTGACACTAAATAACACTATCTTGTTTCCATGCTTCGCATAGCAATACAACTTGTATCACATAACACCAATTTTGTTTCAACATCAGATTGGAGTTTGCATATAATAACAATAGGTATCTCACTTTTATGTCCCCAAAGATGCAATAATTATTGGATAAACTAAAGATACAAGTTGAAAAACGATATACTCCGTAAATTAATAAAGTCTTACCTGCAACAATTGTATGACAATTGGATCAAGAGAAACTGTTAGGAATTTTCCTTATCACTACAAACAGTCAAAGACAAAGTTACAACTGCTGAAGATTACACTAACAGTACTAACTGAGTTAGTACTACTAGCACATATACTTTGTATTGCTTATGTTTTTGACAATTAAAAAAACGTGTAATGTGATAAGTATAGAAAAGATATTGTGTATGTAACACCCCAACCCGAGAAGGGCTAAAGTGTAACATTATGGAGTCAAATCAGAACACAAGCGAAACGGAGATACATTTCCAACCAAAGTTTACAAAGGTTACAAAAGGAAACTAAACAAAATACAAAATACAAAAGGGCATCAAAAATGAACTAAGCCCAAATACAATATACTAAGCCCATCATCAATAACTTCTAATCATCTCTATGTCCAGCCAGTAGCTAATCAGGGTGAAGTCTTATAAGCCCAAAATAAGATCTCTCATCCACAACCCAGCTTCCTACTAACCCTGCCGCATGGAAAAGAAAGCGGCTGAGCATAAATAGCTCAGTGAACAGATATCAACAAATAACAAAGCAATACAATAGAGTTAGGAATAATCAAAGGAATATGAAGATGGATTACATATGGTGTCATATGGGTAATCAAAAGATATCAAGGTTAAGTGTAAGATGTAATGTATGTATGTAGAATCAGTATTTTACCCCAGGCCCAATCAATATACAATCCAATCCAAAAGTAACCCAATATGGAGTGATCAACTCCCAATATGTGAGGGGTTGCAATGCACGCATACCCAGTCACCAAACAATGTAATATATAACCATGTAGTCAATATAGTAGTCTCAATCAAACAATCAATCAATAAATCAAATCTAGGATGCATCCATACGCCCCTGCAGGCCAATCATAAGCATAGCAGTAGTCGATAACAAAATCAGGGACGGTGTGGTACATCTCTCCAACCACACTAGAGTACATAACATTGGTGCATCAATGCTATAGTTGTGGCTACTCCACAACAAGTAATACCTGGGTAAATACTGAAGGGTCATGTAGTCAAGGTTCAATATCAAAGGTTCAGTATCAAAGGTTCAGTGTCAAAGGATCAATCAAAGATGTAATATCAATGGGTCAAAATGGAGAGGTCAAAGCCAAAGTTCCCAATCCACAAGGTTCACTATTCCAAGTTCCAAAGTCCCATAGTTCATAAATCAAAGGGTCATAATGAGAGTTCAAAACAAAAGTTCTATTTAGCAGGTTCCCATCACTTGTTTAAAAAGGTTCTTAGTACAATCCCATTTAAAAAGGTTTATAACAAGGGTTCATTTAGAAAAGATCTTCCAAAAGATGGCATTCATAAAAAAAATGATCTTTAATAAAGATTTGCATAAAATGTTCTTTAAAAGTGGTCTTTATGAATTTATAAAAATCCCATAGATAAGTGATCTTATATCATATTAAAAGTGCCGTTATAAAATAGTTTCTCCTTTAAATGTTTCCATATCATAATTAATAAAAGAAATTTCACCTCCAGTTATATTAGCCCAAAAGAACATTCAAAGTCTCACAAGGGTTTCACCTCCCGTTACAATATCCCAAAGAGTATCCAAAGTCTCACAAAGGTTCAAGGGTTAAGGTCACAAAAGGTTATTGAACGGATCATAAGAGTTCAAACGAATAACAATAGGATCGCACATACCGATGATACACATCAATCATAGAGCCAAGTACGAAGGATCATAATCAAGATCAAACGGAATCATAATACGATAACAAACCAAAGACAAAGTCAAGAGAGAGGAAGTGTGCACTCTTACTGAAAGAGTACGGAATATCTGTACCTTTGCCGAGTCAAACAAACCGAGATCAAACGAAAGGAGAAAGGTCAATCCCGCTTCACCGAACCTAGAAGAGAATGGATTTGAATTAAGAAGAGTTCAAATCACGTAAGTTACCTCTTTTAGTTATCTTTCCATTTTTAGTAACTTCCCACTTTAAGTAGCATTTTAGAAGACTTTCTATTTTTAGTAAGTTTCCTTATTTAGAAGGTTTCCAATTCTAGAAGGTTTCCATAAATAGTACTTTCCAAAAATAGTAAGTTTCCCAAATTAGTAAGTTTCCATATTTAGTAATTTTCCCGAATTAGTAATTTAATACTTTAAGGTTATAATGGACAATTAAATCTATTCTAGGTTAAAATGATCAATATAATGGTTTGGGGTTAAATATGACAATTTAGTAAAGTTTAAGGTTATAAATGTAAATTATCAAATTCTAATATTTAAAAATTCCAAATAATTAAATTTGAGGTTTATACTGTAAATTATATCGAAATGACAAATTTTAGACTCCGTCGTTTAATAAATTATATTAACGTATTCCCGACATCATATTAAACCATTATTATGCTACCACATTGCAACTCTTTTGTATATAAATAAACTCATGCTATATTTACTTGAGCTTTTAATCAGTTTAAAGCACATATTCTCATGCATGCAACATCAACAATGAAACCATGCAATCAGTAGTATTGTTTTACTACTTATATATGTAGAACAATATTCAAATGAACTTGTATTATATAATAAACAAATTAAACTGTCGTTTTCAATGTCCATATCTCAGTGAGATTCATTTTGTGATATCTAAAGCAGCCCATACTTAACTAATTCCGATTTAAGTTACGCTAAGCATGTATGTATGTTTTAGATATATTGCTCGATATCAAGACACACGCAACACAATGTTCTTAACCATTTTATGCGGCGTTAACTCTTTTATATGTGTGGTTTCATGCAGTCTTGTTTCATTATTTCATGTAAGCTTTCATGTGACAAGATATGCGTATAAAACGAGATCAAAACGAAAGAGAAGAGCAAAGGTTGAGACGCGATACCCTTGCATGATCGGATGGCCAAAGGAATGAGGAACCAAGGCTCGAAACCATAACCGAATTCAAACAACCAAACCCTTTCTGAAACGAGACCACACTAGTCAAGACCAGGACCTTATTCGAATCACCACATGAGTCAAAACCAAGACTTCGCGAACATAACCAACACCCCACGGTCACCACCACGAAGATTATGATGCAACGAGCCTGGTCGAAACCCAAAACTAAGCACGACAACGAACACAAGCACAAATCATACGAATACCAACGCAACCTTTCGAACCAATAACACAAACGAATACCACCTTTGTCGACCTAGTATACCACGTATGCCCAACCCTTAGTCGAACCAACATTTCCCACGGTCAAAGCCTCCTCCAAAACTCCACGTACAACCTTTCTTGCTCACATTCTTGATCGATCAGAATGGAGAAGGAGAGTATGCAGCCGCCGTTTGTGTAGTGATAGGTTTTTAGGGTTTGTTTTAGCTTCGGTTTGAAGAGAAGAGAACAAACAGGTTGTTTTCGTTTGGTTTATAAAGGGTCATGATGAGTTAACGAGGATGTTACATATTCCTGTTAGAATGTATACGATGGACGAGATATGATTTGATCTCCACAAAAACGTGTGGAGTAAACCTAGAAGGCGTGCAACATATCTGTATAGGAAATAGCATTTGACCAATATACATGTTCTTATCCTTTAACTCATGTGGAATATAACTTGGAAGCAGAAAAAATAGAAAAACGTGTGAGGTGAAAAGGAAACATGAAATCAGTCATATCAAATCTTGTTTATTCTTGATTCGGTTTAAATGTGGTGGTATACGATTCACTAAGCAAAATGTGGAGATAAATTAGGGGTGATTGGGCCGAAAGTTAGGGAGTGATTGATTAGATTATATGACAATCATCAACTTACCTTAATTTCAAGATCATGTGAGTGTTACAAAATTAAGTGGATCGGTCCTATGTAAAAGTAGTAACGTGTGATGGTTATAAAATGTATACAAATTAATTATCATAAGTTTATTATCGTATTACGTTTTTTTGTTTAAATATTAACGAATTAAATACTTAGGTTAAAATCGGAACGTAATTTCTTAAATATTTAAACGTCTGATCGTTGCTGATGCGCGTGGATTGCAACACGCACTACGTTTTACCTCTCGAGGGATCTCGAGAAGCTTGCAATCCCCACCAGGCAGTGTACCTGACCGATGTAGTATAGTGTAGTGGCAAGTACCGGGGGATTGATCGTTCTCTCGCAGGGAATAGTGTTCGTTAGGCTAAAGGCTACTCTAATCTAGGTCTAAGGGTGGAGGAAGATTCTTTTTGTATTTTTATGTTTTATGAAAGCAGTAAAATCTCTGGTTTTGGAGGATAGGGCGGAATTAGTTGCTAGCCAACTAACCCAAGTTATCTACTTCTAAGCTACTTATATTTTTGTATTTTTTTGGTTTTGGAGAAAATCAGTAGTGGAGAATAGTGTTTACTTAGATTTCATTACTCCCTAACTATCTTTTACCATGTAATTAGTATGTTGAGTTTGCGTGGATGACGGGTGTATTCCAAACAAGTCGTAGGGAGTGCGTTCAATTCCCTAACTCTATAAGTTCCTACCTCACTCTATGACGATACGTCAAGCATCCTATCATGAGCTCACCGATAGCAACCTATGCATGAAATACTACCTTAAAATCGATAACGCACATATGATTCACGTTTCTAAAGACGTTCAAGCTTGTTACCGTATAGGAGATTAGCCAGTTTTCTCTAGTCTAACGTAGATGAAACATTCACCCAAATACAATCACAACATACATATCACATGATAATCAATAGTTAGGTTTCATTAGATCTAAGCAAACACAAGATAAATTAGCCTAGCATGTTGAAAGAAAGACAAGTACAAGCATAAATCACATAACACATAGACATATTGTATGAATAAGGACTTATCTTGGATTAAACATGCAAGTTAGAGGGGTTAGGATACCCTCTAAGGTCTCTAATACACGAACTAGGGTTTAACCCTAAAGTTCCACTCCAAATATCACCTCCAAAATAAGAAAAACCGTTCTATATAGATATAAGAAAACAGCGGGCTGACGGGTCAGCCCAATAGGTGATGGTAGAAGCTCGGCCGATTAGGGTTTCCCTAAACGGCTTGAATTGACGTGTCAAATTGCTGGTTCCAGATCTGACGGCGTTGGTTGACGGCGTCACATTTACACTACGAACTCTCCTGGATCGATCACGAGTCTTTTTTCCACTTCTGGACCTTCACTTGTTCTG
>LBNU01020171.1:275013-296267 GCA_014162995.1 Artemisia annua | reverse complement strand
TTTCCTGACGGCCTTGGTTGACGTGGTCATAATCGCTTGTTCCAGATCTGACGGCCTTGGTTAACGGCGTCATAATTTTGCACTACAAACTCTCTGGCCCGTCACGAGTATTTTTCCAATCCTTGACTTCTCTTACTCCTGACGTCGTCACCTTGTAGAGTGTGACGGCGTCACCTTCTGTGATCTTTAGGGTCTTTTGAGTTTTTGTTGTTTTCTGCACTTTTTCACTCCGAAAACGCCCGAAAATGCTTCTTTTGTGATTTTCCCTTCAAAAGTACCTAAAATGAGAAAAGAAACGACTTTGGGTGAAATCAAAACCAAAAACATACAAATTAGGACTCAAACCGACCCCTAAAAACGTAACATTTTTCGTCTCATCAGTGAGGTAAAAATTGTTTTTGAAACACCTCTCGCCGTTCACGCTCATGAGGAGCAATAAATTTGAAAACAGTGATTTCTGAATTACGATCAACAGCATCTTGTAAAAATTCAATATCTTCCATAAACGTTTGGAAATACCGAAGTATCTTACACGTTTTAGGAAGAGGTTGAACGTTTTCTGGTTCAGTTAAAAGACCATTGTTTTGAACTACTGGTGTGAGAGAAGCTTTATAAGAAGGAAGATCTTCTGGTAATATAAAATACGGTTGTTCAACATTCTCTTTTTGAGGTGTGAAAGTTTCATTAATAGAAGGCATTTTTGAGTAATCAAAAGGTTTGTTGTAATCAACATTGTCCATTTTAGATCGAGTCTCGTCCTCTATTTCTAATTCTTCCTCACGATCATAAACAACAGCACGAATAACATTGTCATCAAAGAAATGGTTTGCACTATATATCTTCGGAATCTCGGTGAGTGCTTTATTTAAAAAACTGGGTGATTCACTACCAATGGCAAACCCATGGCCGGTGTTTGACCGTTTTACTGAAAGTTTATGAATGGTTGTAATTGAATTACCAGTTTTATATACAACATTCTGAAACTCTTTGAGTTGACTCGTCAATTCAACAATTTCATCTAAATATGATTTAACTCTATCCCTTGAAATCTGTTTATGTTCCTGAAAATCCGCTTGACAAGTTGACAACTCATTTTTGGTTTGCAAAATGACATCTTCGAGTTGAGCAACTTGTTGTTTATGTACAAAAGCTTGTTGTTCAAGTTGTAAAGCTAAATCATTTTTAGATTCCATTATGTTGCCAATTTGAAATTCGAGATCCTTTTCACGACGATAAGATTCTTTAAAAGCATTTTCAAAGCTCTTTTCGTTATCAATGAGTTTAACAGCGTTATTTAATTGTATATTCAAACACTCGAGATCCCTAGACAATGATGCATTCTTCTCTTTCAATCTCGCATTTAATTCTTGACATTTTATATTTTGAGATTGACTGGCCATGAGAAGTGTCCGAAGGTCTGAATCTGGATCAGTCATAGAAGCAAGGGGTTTAAGATGAGCATTGTTGTCGTTTACATGATTAGTGTGAGAATCATCAATTGAGACATCTGAGTTAATTTGATCATCATCAAATGTAACGACTGTGTCCAATTGATAATTTTCGTCTGTAGAGAACAATGCATCATTTTGAACCGATTGTTTCGATGTAGATGCAGATGCAGATGGGGTGACAATATCATGTATAAGGCATGAATTAAAGTCGTTTACCTGAGACAGAGTGTCAGAATCATATACTGGACCTGATTCAGTGATGTGGAGTTCCTGCATGTTGGCCATAAGCATAACAGCAGCATTAGCTTCGAGATCTTCCATGTCATCATCAGACTGAGCATTGGCCATGAAGCTGTTGTCATTCAGTTTATTTGTGCCTCTAGCTTCCTCCTGAAGAGCTAATAGAAGTTGCTGTTTGTGATACTTACTGCCCTGAGTTCTTGGAGAAGGACATGCAGTAGCCATATGACCGACTCCATTGCAGTTAAAGCACTTAATGATCTGATTCCCTGATGTATCATTCCCATTATCCCCAAAATCAACCTTCTTCTGAGATGAGCCAGAGTTGTTCCTGAAGCTTCCTCCATTGTTGTTAAACCTCTGTCCAGAACTATAACCACCAGAATTGAATCTCCCACTGTTACGGTTTTGAACCTCAACACGGCCATCATGAATCACAGCTTGATTCCTTGTATTAGACGATGATCGGAGACGATTGTTGGACTTGTTAGAAAATTTGCTGAAAGCTCTAGCAATGAGTGCTATTCCCTGATTAAGGCTGTTGAAGTCCTCGTCATCATCATCATCATGTGATTGGTACAAGGGATCATTGTTGTGTGATAGGTCAAGTTGTGTTGGTTGTTGTTGTGAAGAGAGATCATAAGATGAAGTCTTATTCTGAATAGGGTAATTGAAGTGATTCTGTTCAACTGAGTAATCGTGAAGTTGCATGGATGAATTCGGAACATGTGAGTGAGCAACCAATGCTAATGAGTTTGATGTTGGAGACGGTGAAAGGGTTCCTCTCTGAGCACGGTCTTTGTTCACTTCTGACTCATGGTGTTTGAGATAATCATACAACAATCCATACGGTGCATCATGAAGATTCTTTGCCTGACGAACAAATGTCACATATCGCTGCCAATCCGGTCCAAGACACCCAAGAAACTTAGTGTTAACGGCAATCTTTGGTAGTGTGATGTTGTGTCTGTCGAGGTCATTTATGATATTGGTGAAGCGGTGATAGTATGACTCAAGTGATTCCATTGGCTCTATCATGAAGTGTGTGTATTCCATGTAAAGTTTGGATTCCATATCCTCCTGATTCAACTGAGTTCCTTCCATTAGTAGATGAACGTGTTCCCACATGGCCTTAGCATTTTTCTGAGCATCAACACTGCGAAAGATAGGATTTGGTATGCTGTGAAGGATGTAACTCATGGCATATTCGTCCGCTTCCTTATGAAGAATTTGTTCAGCAGTGAGGCGTGTTTCAGGTAAAGCTGTTGAAGACTCAGGTCTAGGTGGAACAGCATTGTCATTAGCAGGAACAGTGTTGAGAGGTGGTACAAATGGACCTTCCATGATAACCTTCCTAAGATATCTGCCATGGGGTTTCTTGAGATCAAGAAATCTAAGGAATCGACTTGACCACTGAACATAATTACCCGGTGTCAACATTGGTGGTGTGTCAAGTGAACCTGCTTCATGCCTCGATTGTTGAGTAGTAATGACCTCACACATCTGATCAAACCAGTGAGACTGTTTTGGCGTTGGAGTGATTTGTTGTAGCATTGGTAAGGGTTGAGGTTGAAATTGATGCATCATGGCATGTTGCTGAGAATACATTTGACTTGGCTGTTGATATGATTGTGCATTCTGTTGATATTGCTGTTGCTGACGAAATTGTTGCAGTTGATGATACGGTTGTGCTTGATAAGGGTTAAAGTACGGTGGTTAAGACATGATTGAAAACTTGTGGTTTATGGATCTTGTAGAAGGTATAGTACTTAAGGCTAATCTTCGAAAACAAGTCCCAATGTGATTTCGATACTTGGTTATTGGATGATTTCGATAAACTGTTAAAGTCCAGGTAATCTCGATAAACTGAAGTTCTCGATAAAACAAGTAGGATCTCGATAACTCACGTTGTTCTCGATAAAAGGAAATTATCGAGAAATGTTGGAGACAATTATCGAGATCTTTGGTTCTATGAAGACAAAGTATGTTTTCGATGTTTCTGAAAGTAATTTCGATAGATTCACAAGATTTCGAAAACAAACAATTGATTTCGATAACTGGTGAAGTTCTCGATAACCTCAGGTTCTCGATAACAAGTATCCAAAGTTTCGAGATTATACAATAACGAAACTATCCAATATGTCGAAGTGTTTTCTTTCTTATACAAGAGAGAAAAGCACTGAGTAAGCAACCAAAACACTTAAGTAGTAAGATCGAATGTTCTCGATAGATTGGGGTTTATGTGATTTCGATAAAATGGGGTTTATGGATTTCGATAACTAGCAAAAAATACGTTTTTTCTTTTGTGAAAAAGCAATCCTAAAACGAGTTTTTAATCCAAGATTCTTGTACAACTAGCATTAAAATGATGAAATCTTAATGAAAGTTGCAAACTTGAACTTTTTAACAAAAATTTTAAAATTTTCGATAAAAAAGTACAAGTTTATACGAATCTAATAAACTTAAAAATTTTGAAACTTTGTTGTTTGTTTTGGTTTCTATCACAAGTTTGTAATCAAATATGTGATAAAAAACACAAAAGAAACAAGAAAGTTGGAAAATTTTTGAATCTAACGAGACCAAAAGCTTGTTTTTGGGGCGTATAACACAAAAAAATAAACTACACCTTCTTCTAGCGATTGATACCACTTGTTAGGTCACCATATTAGTAAACACAAGTATTCAAATGAGAGAAATGAGATGAGAATTAGACTTGGTTGATTAAGATCAATATGAAAGATGAAAGAACAAGAGTTTCCTTAATATATGAAAATAACCAACCAATATAATGAGATACATGGTATCCTATTTATAGGAGAGGGATAGGGCAACACTCCCTTCCTTCCCTATCATCTAAGTCGTGGGCTTCAAGGCCCATTGGACACCTTATTGGACTAAACATTAACCATACGAGTAACTAACATAATTAAGATAAAAGTGATAATTCTAGCAACCTATTATATTTACTGAAATGACCGAGACTTGACTGAATAGTTGAAAACTATGATCCTAACATTTATAAAAAAAACTTAACCGGACCTAAAAGGGGCGAAACATTTTAACAAGTAATTATAAACGGTGAAACTATTCACCCCCCCCCCTTCTAGTTTCTAGAATTGGTATCAGAGCCAGGTTATCAAGATCTTTAGAGTATACTGTACTTTAAAACATGAATCGATATATGGAGTCTGAAAGATATCTAGAAGGACGTTCTTTGAATGAACCACCATTTTTCGAAAATGATAATTTTGTTGAATGGAAAAATAGATTCGAAAGTTATGTGAAATTAATAGATCATGATCTTTGGCATGTCATTTTAATTGGTGATTTTCAACCAATGAAAACGAATTTTGATAATCAAAATTTCAAAAGAAAGTTTTGCAAAAATATTGAAGCAAAAATATTGATTTATAAAGCTTTGCCGAAAATTGAATATGAAAGAATAATTTTATGTCAAACGGAAAATGACATGTGAATATTTTAAACTTTCATCAAGGAAATGGTCAAGCCAAAGATGATGAAAATAAGTCATTAGATAGACATTTAGTTGAACTAGATACATGTATTACTAGTTGGAGTGATACCGATGAAGAAGACAACGTGTACATTGAATGTGAAATTAGTCAAAAGGTTGATTCTTCAAGTAAGACAGATTCTAAAATTGAACACTTTTGTTATGACCCATTCATTCTAGAGTTTTCAAAAATTGAAAATGAACTTAATGATCTATGCGACATAAGTAGAAAATCATTTTCGGAGAATGAATCGTTGAGGTCATACGAAAGTAATCTTGAAAAAGAAGTCATCTTAGAAGATAAAATGTCTAGACTTGAAAGTGGTATAGAAATTGATCTAGAATGTAAGATGTGTCAAGATTATAAAAATAAGATTAAGAAAGCTAATGAAATGGCTAATACACTAGCTAGATTTGAAAAGAGCTCTAAGTCTCTTAAAAATTTGCTAAATAGTTAAAAGACATTTGGAGATAGAACTTACGATTCATGTGAGCTTCAAGGAGCAAGTCAAAACAAATAAAATTTGTCAAACCACTTAGACAAATATGAAATTAATTGTTTCGAAAAATAAGATGTGTTAAAACAATAATCATCACTAATGAAGATTGTAAAAACCATCACTAGTGATAATTTTCTAAGTAATAGGAATAAATTGTAAAGGAACATTATTATTCTTTGTTGACATCCTCACCACTTGCATACAAATGCAATGGATGTCTCGAACTAACCATCTCGGACCCATGAGAAATTGGATACCAAGTTTTCTTGCAAGTTGTGTCTTTAGATATATGAAGTGTAAAACCTGGAAAATTCGAACTTATGAAATACCCAAAATGCCCTCAAATTTTAAACTTCTGAAGAGACGTTAATAATCTAAAACATTTCATTCCAATTTTGACTACTTATTTAATTCGTTAATAATTGATCAAATAAACGTTATGTGGATAATAAACTTATGCTAAACTAAATTATGCACGTGCACGTTTCCATACATTTTTACGATTATAACATAAAGTCTAAATAGATAATTGAGTATTAAAGACCATATATTATAATAAAAGTACAGAGTTTATAAACTTAATCTAAATCTACATGAATATGACACACCTTCCCAAATTGAGGAGTCTACACCTTGGAATACACACGTATGTTTTGAAAAGGATAAGAACCAAGAATATAATCTTTACCTAATAGATGATATGTACATATCTTTCACTCTTGAAAACTTGATACGACTTGCCTAATCCAAAAACACGGTTCCTCTAAATCTCACACATTTTTCTCTTCTATCTTCGAATCGTATAATACATCCTTTGTATCTCCTCTTGTCACCGAAGCAATACAACTCCATTCATCATCCTTTTTGCAAGTTCAGAAGACGGAAAAGATAGCAAGTGAGGTGTGTATGTGATGATCGATTTGGTGATTTTAGTTGCAGCCTTGGTTTTTATGCATACAAGACATTTGGTGAACGAATCTGTTTGTGTTAGTTCTGTCCTCGTCGCCTACTATTATTCCAGCTTAAGGTACTTACCAATCTCATCATGTTCTAAGCTTTATCCTATACGACCCAAATGTGTAAACTGGCCTGAACATGCATGACAAGACTTGTCTATAGTTAATATTGTGTCACATAAAAGATCACACATATATAAGTATAAGCTAATAATAAAACACGTTATACGATCATGAATGAATGTGTTATATATGGATGTATAAGTGTGGCCACGTTAATAAAAGTAATACAAGGGAAATACATTTACTCGATAGTTACATAAAATCAGAAGATATAATACACCATGTGAACTACTTTCGAATCGATCTTTGCTTCAATTTCGTTAATCAAACATGTTGCTATATACGTCTTTAATCCGGCTTTTCAACACTCGTTTCAATCTATAATATACGTCCTTATAACCTAACGTAACAACTAATGAATGGAGAGGGGTTGTACATGTTTTCGTAAATAAAGGCCTAGCCATGCGTGAGTTCATGTGAGGTTCTAGGCTTGTTAAGTCGTGTAGTGCATGAATGTCGTGTATGTGCGTGCCTGCATGGGTCGTGTGAGTATAAGGAAAGGCATGCATGGTTTTATGACCTGATAATATGTAATATTTCATGAGTGAATCTTTGGAGCTATAGTACATGCATTTTATCATCTCAGTGCATGTCATGGTTGTTTCTTTTTTTTTCTTTTTTTTATATATACATGCATAGGGAAATGTTGGGTGAGTTGTGTTTCAATCAGTAAATATGTGTGTGTACGAAAGGAATAAAGGGTGCGTTTAAGTGTAACCTTATGTGGGTACATTCATGTTGCGTCTCGTTAATATTGGTATTGTGTGTGGTGTCGTATTCTTGTGGTCATCGCGGTATTTTGTGATGTAGTGTATACACATAAATAAATTATGAACTACGGGATCTAAAATTATCCTTTTAATATAAAATTATAGTATAAGCATTAAAATAATTTATTTGACATTTTTAATATTAAATTTTGATAATTTACATTTATAACCCTAAACTTTACTAAATTGACAAAATTAACCATAAGCTATTGCATTGGTCATTTTAACCTTAAATATTATAAATTGTCAATCATAACCTAAAGTATTAAATTACTATTCTTGGAAACTTGCTTGGGAAAGTTACTAATAATGGAAAGTTACTATATTTGACAAGTTACTAAAAATGGAAAGCCGACTAAAATGAGTAATCTGATTTAAAATAAGTTATTTGATAATAAGCCGATCATTAATTCATGTAGATTCGCTGAAGAAGGAGTGACTTCCTATTCTTATGTTATGATATGGTTTTGTTGGCGGTTTAAGGTACAGATATTCTGCTTTTTTAGTAAAGGCCATCCTTCTCTCTTTTGTTTACTGCTTTGATTATGATCCTTTCAGTTAAGTCATTGCTATGTTCCCTTTGTATGACTCCTATTTGTTGATCCTTGTGATTTGATATGAGTTGATATTCGTTTGCATGCTATAGTTTCTTTCCTTATAGTATTTCCTATTTCTATGCCCATTATATGTTTTGCCTATATGTGTTAGACTTATTAGCCAGTCATGGGGAGTCCATGGCCTTGCCACTGATGCACCAGTGGTATTGACACTATCTGTGGAGGTGGGTTTTAGTCCACAGCGTTCCCTTTAAGCTAGCTATTCAGGCCTATATTTATTATTGTATATGTTTACTTAGCCTAGAGCTTTGTGCATATATATTTGTTTTGCAGGGGGCGTATGGATGCATCCTAGGTACTTTGTTTAGTATTATTTGGTGAATGTTTTGGTGTGTGTGCAATACACCCCTTTCACATTTGGTACAATGGAGGTCATGACTCCTATGTACAATTAGTATATATATTGTTGGGCATTCCTATTTGTTCTACTTCTCTATGATTCTTATTATCTTGTCATTTCTAATGTGATTAACTTATGCTTGCTTTATTTCTTTTGCTTATACTTATGACTCATTTCTTTTCCTTAAGTGTTTGATATCTGTATTTCCTTTGATCATATTCTATGTTCCCATATTCTTGATTTCTATCTCAGCAGGTTCGCTTGGACTTATGTCGTATTCACCTTCGTTTTCCTTTTGTTATTAGTTTTCTTTTGTTTATATCTGTTCACTGAGCTTTTTAAGCTTAGCCGCATTTATTTTCCTGCGGCAGGTTTTAGAAGGAAGCTGGGTTAAGTGAAGAGTGCTTAGGAGCTCTTAGCGGACCACATTGTTGATACCCTTCCATGGATTAGAGATTTGAATTAGAGTTTTCCTTTTGGTTCTTAGCTTGTTATTAGTTTTAGAAGTTTTAATGTTTAGAATTAGTCCTTTATCTTTTCATTAGAACTGCATTGTAACCCTTGTATTAGTAATGTATTTCCGTTTACTTGTGTTTTGGTTTGACTCCAAAATGTTACACTTTAGCCCTTTTCGGGTTGGGGTGTTACATGAAGGAAGCCACTCGAAGACAAGAATTTACATCCATGATCTTGCCATGAATGTAAAGACATCTTAATAATCGAGTTTTGCATCACATACAACACATCCAATGGTAATGTGTCATTAGGGATAGCTAGCGGCCAGGGTACGTTTTCTTACAACCTTGACTATCATGCTTGCTATATGCCTATTTGCTATATGCTTAAGTGATTATGTGCTTGCTTGCTATGTGCTTGTATGCTGGATAGTATATGTGTGCAAATAAGGATATATATACCTTTCTTCACAACTAGACGATATGTCTAAATGCTTATCCTTCTTAGGATTCAAGCAAAATATTTGGAAATAATGGTCTTACCACAACCATTATTAATATCGACTTTTGCGTCTATCAATCACTATGGATGATGCACACTTTTGTCGTACTCTACATCTCTTCTCTACTTCTCGTGTATGACTCTTCTTAGCATTTACATGATTAACTTCTAGCCTTCCCGATGCAAGTCTCGTATTTAAATCTCATCTCATTCACAACTCTTCCTTTTCTTCTGTTTCGACTCTAGTTCCACTCTTTATTCAAGCGTATTGAGTCTCTTCTATTTCTTCTATCTCGATTCTATCCCATACCTATTCCTCAGCCTACTCATGCGTATAGTATCTATTCGGTGTCTAAAAATACAAAGGTCATGTTTTAAAAGGGTTCTAAACTAAACACTTCTCTTAAAGACCAAAACACAAAAACCAGTAAAAATCGTCACCCTTACTGACGGCGGTCCTTTATCGTCTGGCGGCCCATATCGATAAAGGACCGTCATATGTTTTAGACAGAACCCCGCTTTTCACAACAGTTTCTCAAAAACAAAACCAAACACACCCTTTGCAGCAGCAGTGACGAAAAAGAACCCCTACACTCCTTAATCCTTACTCACTAATAACCAAACTAATTCAAAGTCTTTCAACTCAAGATCATCAATCACTATGTTAGGAACACGTTTTATAATTTATCGAGTCTCGGTCATTTACATTATGTAATAGGTTGCTTGGATATTTAACTATTATGTTTTATGTTACATGTAAGGCCTAAAGGCCCAAAAGGCTTTAAGAAAAGCCCACGTTAGACAAGGAAGGGACTAGGGAGTGTTGCCCTAGCTTCTCTCCTATAAATAGAGACCTTATGTAACCTTTCATATTGTTGGCATGAAATTGTTTTTTTAGGTTAGAATTTAATTAGAAATAGATGTAAATGTGATAGATTGAATATATATCTTGATAATCTAGTGTGTAAGATGTGTTAAACGGCAAATATATACAGTAGTTTTTATAGTTATGTTTTTGGTTTTAACGTCATTCCAACTATGAGTTTCTAATATAGGAAACTCGATCATGTTAAGAACTTCACCATGACATTATATAAGATTTCATAATTTATAGTCTCAAAATCTTTTGTTGATTAACGTAATATGTTTGAGTTGTATGTTGAAATATTTTCCATATGTTAATTAAGACTATGTCTCACATATCTTATATAGTTTTTATATACGGAGTATTTTTTTTAATAGGTTGATTGTATTGAAATAGAGACATAGCAAAGAACGCAGAAACAACAAAATTCGCGTTGTCGTAGTGCTACAGACATACTTTGATTCAACCATAGGCTATATTGTAATTAACACTATATGTAAAAAAAATACATTTGTAAAACCTAGTAAACATTTGAAAGACATATATGTCATATATATTTCTTGACTTATGGGTTCAAAAATTATATGTTGTCGATAACCAAATGCATTGCAAGCCTTCATTAAATGCGTAATGCAAGCCATTCATTTCATTTTTACTGATAGAACATATGTCTTATTACAAAGACTACTTATCGAAACTGATAGCTAGAACATATGACTTAAATAAAAACATAGTTGATGAAACAACCTCGCTTCTTCAGTCATCATCTTCCTCCTCCTCTTCCTCCTCTTGTTGTTGTTGTTGTTGTTGCAGCTCTTCTTCTTCTTCTTCTTCTTCATCATCATCATCATCATCATCATCATCATCATCATCATCATCATTTTCATCGGAAACCGCCTGTAGATGATGCTTTCCAACGCGAATAGCGGGCTACATACTATACAACCAAAATGATACATAGTCACAAATGAACAAAAAATGTCATAATGTAGACAATTTTAGTAGATCGAGTTACTTACAAGGTTGCAGGTCGCCTCGTAGGTGATAACAGCATACAGGTTACCACGACGAAAACCCAAGTCCACATCCAACCTTCGGCACTTTTGACACTAAACATGTCCATTATCAAGTCGGTTCACCATGCTTGGTTTTGAGTTAATTTTTGGCGTGGCGTGTGTGTGTGGAGTAGTACTTATATATAGGGAAAGAAGAGTGGAATATTGCTTACATGTTTTCTTCATTACACCGTAATAATCTTTTTCATTCACCCTTTCATTACGACATACCAAACATACGTAAATTTAAAAAATAAAAGGGTTGAGTCGTAACATCTAGCCCATATAAATATTGTAATTCTTCACTTTTACAGTTATATAAAAAAGCACTTATTTACGTGTATGACGTAGATTTTATTCAATCTATTTACGAGCAAATTACAAAGATGGTCCATGTGGTTTGCATTGAATCACACTCTTGGTCCTTTGACTTTTTTTTTGCACAAACAATCACTAACTCTGAAACCATTAACACTAAAAGTCATTTGACCAAACTACATTAGGTTTGACTGTTAAACACCCTCATGTGACTTGCACATGAGGGTAAGAATGTCATTTTAATCCCTCTTTTCCTTTTTTATCAGCTTCTCCCACCAATGTGGGTCCCACCACTACCCTTTTTCTTTCTTTTTAATCTTCACCCACAAACATCCACCTCCCACCACCATTATTTTCAGTCATCAATATTTCTGGCTACCTCCATCAAATTCCAACAACCTTAATCAAATACTCATATTCCTTGTATACTTTACCTTTAGATGTATAATGGATTTTAAAATTCAAGACACATAAAGATTTTAAAAATAAACACCTAACAACACACAATGATCTTTTATTACAAAAATAAGCACAAATATTTAACAAATGCTTAATATTTCCTACTCTAAAGAAACCACAAATATTTTTACTATAAATGCACAAATTAATCTTTTTACGAAGCGCCTCTTATCTTCAGTGGATTGTGTGGTACGTGGCTGCAGCCCGGTTCCAAATCGGATCTTAAGTTCGAGTGGTGGTTTGAGATTTGTGGGTGGTGGTGTTATTGAAAGATTGAGAGGAGATAGAGAGTGACTGTATGTGTGAGAGAGGTATACTTTTATGGATTAGATATTTATGTGTGACATAGGAAAAAATAGAAATGGAAAAGACTATATTACCCTCGTGTGCTTTGCATATGAAGGGTGTTTAATGGTCAAATCTAACATCGTTTGATTAAGGGATTTTGAGTGTTAAGGGTTTCAGAGTTAATGACTGTTTCATAAACTTTATAGCGTTTGTTCCGTTATTTGCAACCAAAATACTATGAATGGGCCTCTTCCCTCTAATTTGTAAATTTCTCCCGCATCACAACGGGCTAATTTGAGTTGCGTTGCAAAGAAATACGTTGTGTAACCTGTATAAAAGCATTCTACAGACACATAATGAAATTTGATCTTAGACAATTTTATGTGCAAAATATGAGGCATGTGTCACATGAATAATTAATTTTCTTGATAGGTAAAAAACATAAATGGCTCAATCAGCCTACAATGACCTTAACTCTACTCGTTAAAACAACAATAAACGAAACTGTCAATCAAATTTTGTCAACTTGGACATTGTTATACATATGCATGTTTCATATGAAGTTATGAACAACTAATTTTCTTGATAGGTCAAAAACATAAATAGCTCAATCAGCCTATAATGACTACTAGCTTCTGACAACCTACTTTTACTTAGCCGACTGGGATCCTGAAAGATTAATAATCACAAATTAGCAACATATCAAAAGTCAATATCGATAAATACTGATTAAATGAAAGTTCAAAGCATGTTCGAATCACTTCAAACATACACAGGTTGGGTTGGCGTCTAGCCTTTTTGTACAATGTTTATGAATTTTTAATAAAAGTATTACCCCGTATTATGTACTATGTGCGTATGGTTTTCTTTTAAGCTGTTATAAGATATCTTATGCATTTATAGGAACACTATGGGTGACTTCGAGCTTGTTGGACTGACCAGTTTCAATTTTAACCACTTATTTTACATAAATGACCACTAGGAGATAGACTATATAACACATTCATGGACGCACACAAGTTTTAAAACTGCCATTTAAACTCCGTATTAATCCACAAGATTGTCGTGTTTCGATTGTTACCAAACGATTTTAAGAGGGCCTCATAAGAACTTTCATGAAAACATAAGTAACACAGACATGTGTCATATGAGCTGAAATTGGAAGTTTACCTTGGTTAAGTACAAAAAAGAGATTGGCAGTCGCTTTTAGGATCCGCAGTTTCACCAACTGTCAAAGAGCCCATATCAGCTGACTCATTTCATATTCATACTGCAGCGTACTCAATATATCAATAAATGCGACATTTAAATTATAGTTAAAGGTGTGACCGAATACCAATACTATAGTTTCAAATAGAAAATAGATTTTACCTTCAGCTTATGAGAGATAGTCTTTGCATTCATGCCCCTATTTCCTGAATCTCTAAAGATATCAACGATGTCCTTTTGCAAAAAAAAAGTAAATTATAACTTCAAATACAAGAGTAGATTTATAAACTATATGTTAACGCTCGTTTAAATACAAATAATATATGCATCCATCACTTTCATATACTAACAATAAAACCAGTAAACAAAATACAAAGCAAATGTTAAGTATACCTTCTAAGAAGAAAACAACATTAAACGGGCACAAAAGTAAGATAAGTTCAAATACAAAATACAAAACTTGGTAACCTTATCCGTTTTACTTCACATGTTGTTCACAACTTGATTAATTGATATTCTAGCTAAAATTTGAGAAATATGGGAGCAACTTATTTTATCTGTGATTATGCTAATATTCATCTATAAATTCCATTGTGTAAAATATGTAATATGCAGTTAAAGTATGCATATTCGAAACAAAATCGACAATAAATGATTCAGATGTCAAAACGCCTTTAAAAGTAATAGCGACTTATATTGTTTACACCCTAGTGTTTCGTTAAAAGGAAGTCTGACATGATGTTAGAATAGAAGTGTAATATTTTGATTGTAGATCATTGCTATATAAAGCCTTTGACGCTAACTCTGTGGAACTATTATATAACTTTTATTGTTTGTGGTTAATCATTTTATAAAAATAGATAAGGAACCTAAATCAGAGGCCTCTTTCGAGAGAAATACTTCGGCGGTAAATGTCAATGGTCTTGGGCTTTCCGGCTAAAACCTAATTTAGTAGCTGAGCGGTTTGACCTAATGGAACGAGTTTGCTTGTCTTATGCCTATGGATGTAGAGTCTAGAAAACTAGTTGACTGGATGGAGAAAGGCAAAAATATTTTTGATAAGCCGCATCATGTACAAAGAAACAATGCAAAGAAGCAAATTATATTAAAATATCAAATAATACCTCCATGTCTTCAACTTCCGTGAAGAGCCACTTCAGCTTGACTGTAAATGCGCATGATTTTGAGCAAGCACGTAACCTTTCAATAGCTTGTGCATGATTATGCTCACCCTCAAGTCGTTTGCCATTTACCAAATCAAGTTGATCCGTGGTCTAAGTCATCCACGAGTTTGATATCGTCAAGAGTTTGAACGAAGGAAGAAGGCATGAAATGAGAACTAGTAGCTTCATAGTGATGGGCTACTTTGGTATAGGCCTCCCAATAGTTGATCACCTTTTCTGTTGGAATTTTGGCTTTTCGTGTATCAGGGTAAAGATAATCAATAACCGGATATCTCACTGAATCGTGGTATCACTTTCCAAAAGTAATTATTCAACCCTTATTGCCTGGGTTACACGAATATCACTTTGGGATAAGACAGAGAGTTTGTTCTTTATATTGGCAATATACAAGAACCCGTTCGCTAAAGAGTATTTAGTGTTTCGACTATTTTCTCATGTATCTATTTCTCTAATCAAGAGACACCCAAAAAGAAAAGATTTAAACTGATGCAATTTTTGTGTGTATCTCATACGAAAATGAATTGTTCTTTATATATAGAAATTATAAAGAGAATATGCTTAGAATATGCTGAGGCATATTCCTAGAATATGCTATTCTAATATAATAATAAAGAGAATATGCTAAGGCATATTCATATAATACTTTTTCATATAAAAGTTAAAGAGAATATTCTTAAAATATGCTAAGGCATATTCTTAAAATATTCTTCATATAAAAGTTAAAGAGAATATTCCTAGAATATTCTTAATCAAATAATATTCTAATATAAAATTAAAGAGAATATTCCTAAAATATTCTTAATCAAAGAATATTCTAACATTATCTACCATTTAACTATTGTTAAAACATTTACGGATTAAAGCAAATATCGTTTTGGATCCGGGATGTCATTCACTTGATGGGTCTACACTCCGTACCTCCAAACCCATTTCCAAGTGTCATGACTATATCCCTCAATTACACTAAACTACTAACATTTTCGCTCCAACCTGAGATGGTTCTCAGTGGTCCTAACTCAGTGTAGAAAGCATCATGATGGACAGGCTGAAATCGTACCGATTCGGCTAAAAAGAAACAGAGGGCCAGAATATCAGGCTTCATTATGTTATAAATCTTTTGCTTGTCCGACTTGTCCTTTGCGTCTATGCTTTTGATACGCTCCAACAAATTGTTAATACTTCCAACCAATGTATCTGTCCCTGTATGTATGTTACCAAAACCAAACCCTCTCGTAGCCAACTGAAAATAGTTGCTAGTATACCTAAGATTGGTTGCACCTTCGATGCCGGCATCATTGGTCTGTAACATACAATGTTTATCGATTCCAAAACCATGTAAAAAAAGGTTTGACCTTCTGGCTAGAACCAGAAGTTCATCATCGTATTTAAGACCCGACAAACCGATTGATAGATATTGAATGTTATTATCAACAAAAAAGTTTGCCTTCGGATTCGTCATTTCTTCGAATATGCTCTCATGAAACTTCTGGTAGGAGTGACGGTGTCCGTTCCATCGGACCACCGGTAGAGGGTACTTAAAATCTTTTTTAGGCAGAGGTTTTTTTTAGGCATGAAATCTCTGGTGAAGGTTGGTGATGAGGTTGTGAGGATAGTGCGGCTGATGAAACTGGAGGAGGTGTGGATGACTTTTTGAGGGTGGGAATGTGAAAACCCTAATTTAAAATAGGGTTATTGCACTAAGGGTCACTCTACTTTTCAAAAATGTTTATTAAGTCAATATACAATTTTTTTGTTTATTAAGATCATTGTACTAAGGCCACTAGGTGCAGTGAGCACCTTCACTTCGTCATTTGGGGTCTACGGGGTGCCACATCACTTTAACAAACCACTACAACTAACCCCACTCACTAATAACTAACTTCAACTTACTCATTTAGGGCCCACTACTAACAACTTTGTTGAAATGGAGACATAGCAAAGAAGATAGAAACAACGAAATCCGTGTTGTCGTAGTGCTATAGACGTACTTTGATTCGACTATATGATATATTGTAATTAACACTATATGTAAAAAAACTACATTTGTAAAACCTAGTAAAAATTTGAAAGAAATATATGTGATGTATATTTCTTGACTTACGTGTTCAAATATTATATGTTGTCTATAACCAAATGCATCGTATAACTTAAAATCAATATTCACATGTTACAATAAAAACAAACTCAGCATCATGAATTGAAACAAATGATGAACATGCCAATTGCAGAGCTCTTGCGTATTGCGTATCTCAACAAACCAATATCAAATCATTGCAAGCCTTCATTAAATGCCTAATGAAGAGCCATTCATTTCATTTTTACTGATAGAACATATGTCTTATTACAAAGACTACTTATCGAAACAGATAGCTAGAACATAACTTAAATAAAAACATGGATGATGAAACAACCCCGCTTCTTCAGTCATCATCTTCCTCCTCCTCTTCTGTAACACCCCAACCCGGTAAAGGGTAAAAGCGTCACATTATGGCGACATATCAAAGCAAACAAAGATTATAACACAATGCGGAAGACTTTATAATATAAAAGTAAGTCAAGAACATCATGACTTATTATTACAAAATCCCAACAAAGTATGAAATGAAATAACATTTAACGTAAGTCCAACATAATCCAAAATAATTCAAAATGATGGGGAAACTAAGGTGTAGGTCTCTAAGCTCCTACTCTCATCACTCGAACCCAACATCCCGCTTATTACCTGCCGCATGGAAAAGAAAACGCGGCTGAGCATAAAAAGCTCAGTGAACAGATATATATACAAAGCAAAGTAATAAGCAAACGAAAGAAGGAGATCATAAGATGGCATAATGTATCACAAGTCATAATAGAACGAAGCATCATAGAGATATCATCATAATCATAATCATATGGAAAAGTAACGAGCACATATCAACAAAGAAGCGTCTAAACAAGGTACTTGAATAGACCAACGAATCATAGAAAGCCACGAGCCAACCTGCCAAGGTACTTAACAGATCTCCTACAACATAATCATATATCCTACAAATCCGACATGCACAAAGAGGGGAGACCTCTAAGTACTAAAGGAGTAGCTAGCTCCAACGTGAAGGAGTGTAAAGCACACACCCACATTCACCCTACAAAATAAATCCAATATATCCGACAAGCCTAGGATGCATCCATACGCCCCCCCTACAAAGCAAAGCATAAATATCATAATATCCAAGTGTGCACATAATATATCCGACAAAATGGGGACGCCGTGGATCAATCACACCTCCACAGAAAGTGTCATGCCATTGGTGCTTCAATGACACGGCCATGGTACCTCCATGACTAGATAAAAACTCGGGCATAAGAACATACAAAGCATATCATATCATATCCGACAATCATATCATATCCAACAGAACATATCAACTAAACAGAATCATATCATAGCAGATGAATAACCGACAAATATCAAATCATTGAATCATATCAACGAATCAAAATAAAAGGAAGCATAGCAATGGCTCAGAAGATCATATCAAAGAGATCATATCACGAATCATACAAGGAAATCATAGCAAAGTCAAGGATCAAGAGTCATGAGAATTCCCTACTGAAAAGGGATAGAATATCTGTACCTTAACGAAAGCAAGCAACGAAACAAAAGATGATCACACAGAGTGAGCACTACTCCCGCTTCACCGAATCTATACGAATATAATCAATTATTATTTTGTCTTCCAATCGAATCAGGTTACTTATGTTAGTACGCTTTCCATTTTAAGTAAGTTCTCATATCTAGTAACTTTCCCGAATTAGTAATTTAATACTTTAAGGTTATTATTGACGATTATATAATATTTAAGGTTTAAAATGACCAAAATAATAAGTTAGCGTTAATTACGACAATTTAATAAAGTTTAGGGTCAAAATATAAATTATCAAAATTAAATATTAAAAGTTAAATAAAATTATTTTAAAGTTCATTTTAATAACTTAATATTAAGATAATAATTTTGGACCCCGTCATTATAATTTTATATAATTTATTAACATACCCACGATATTAATATTTATGCCGCAACGACCCAACATTTATTAAATCATGTAAGCCTCGTTATGTTGAAATACTCACACTAACGAAACCATAACAAACCTATACACCTGTCAATATCTTCTCGAAAAATATACATGCCTCTTATATTATTCTTAGGTTTAAAAAAAATTACTGCTTTGAAAACAAAATTCACTACATAGGGCCATGCATCCAACTTCTCTTATTATATCTTTTTATTTTCCGAATCAAGGTCAAACCAATTTATCATGCATGAAATCTTTGTTATCTGTTAGCTCTTTAGGACCTTTGGTTATCATATGCATCGAATAGGTTATCACATGCAATCTCTTTTATTCGACTAGTATAGATTTGGTTTCAATATTTTTATGTCGCATTTTATTGATCAACATCATGAAGCGAAAAGTGTTACGCTTTTAGGGGGTCATTTAAGCCCTAATCCGTAATTATTTGATCAAATATTGCCTTAAATCGTTCCTTTTGTCATTTTAGGTACTTTGGAGAGGAAATTTGGAAAAGGAAGCATTTTCGACGTTTTTGGAGCATAAAAGTGAAGAAAACGACAAAGTCTCAAAACCAAGCTAAAAACAGTACCTGACGGCGTCACTCTTTACAAGGTGACGGCGTCACGCTTTAAAAAAGAGGTGGATGATTTTTACACTAGACGCCCCAGAAAGAATTTGGAAGAATTATACGTGACGACGTCACGTGTAAATGGGAGTAGGCCGTCACGTTATAGCTTAAAGGGAGACGGCCCAGAGACATTTAAAGGGGGACGGCGTCAAGAATAGATCTGAGTAATCCGAGAGAGTTTTGGCGGCGAGGTGACGGCGTCACACTCTAAAACGTGACGCCGTCAGATTGTAAAATCTATATATATTCTTCTAATTTTCATTCATTAGGTGTGCAACTTTTGGGAGAACTTTAGGGATAAACCCTAGTTCGTAAAACACTGTATTTTCAGGGGTTTTTCACCCTTGACACCTTGATGTTAAATTAAAGATAAGTCTCCTTTCAAATCAATCAATATGTCTATGTGTTGTTTGATTATATCTTATGCTTGTCTTTACTTTAACATGCTAGGCTAGGTTTTTCTTGTGTTTGCTTGGATCTAATGAAACCTAGCTATTGATTACATGTTGTTGGTTTGTTTGTGATTGTTGTGGGTGGGTGAAGTCGATGTTAGGCTTAAGAAAACTGGCTAACCTCCTATACGGGAACTTGCTTGAACGTCTTAAGAAACATGAATCGGATGTGTACTACGATTATATGGTTGTATTTAATGCATAAGCGAATTCTAGTGATCCCATGTTAGGAGCTTTTAGTCGGCTCGACATAGGAGTGAAGTAGGAGCTTATAGAGTTAGGGAAGATCGTACATGGCCCTACGAATGGTTTAAAGGAATACAACCCGTCATCCACACAATTACAACAAACCAATCAACTGGTAAAAGATAGTTAGGGAGTAAGGAAATCTAAGTAAACACACTTTTCTCCATATAAGTTTCACAACCAATTTACTTTTCTTGTTATTTTATTTTAATTGCAATAGTAGATATTTGGGTTAGTTGATTAGCAACTAATTCCGCCCACTCTTCCAAATACCAGAGATTTTACTTGCTTTCATAAAACATAAAAATACAAAAAGAATCATCCCTCAACCCTTAGACCTAAATTAGAGTAGTTTTCAATCCTAACGACACTATTCCCCGAGAGAACGATCAATGCCCCGGTACTTGCCACTTCACTATACTACATCGGTCAGGTACACAGCCTGGTGGGGGTTGTAAGCTTCTCAAGATCCCTTGAGAGGTAAAACCTAATTGCGAAGGTTGCAAAACCCACGCATCAAGTTTTTGGCGCCGCTGCCGGGGAATAGTTATTGTTTAGGTTGAAAATTTTATTTTTACTTAGGTCTACTCGTTAGAATCCTTTCTAGTGAGATTTTTATTTTATTTTTCTAGGTTTTCTTTAGTCTATCTTTTTTTTTCTTCGTGTCTTTGTTCGTAACCATTACCATCCGACATCATGGAAGGTGGTAATATCCTTGATCCCAACAACCCACCACAACATAACATACCCCAACCAAACCCACCTCCTAGAGCCCGTACTTTAGGAGAATACTCCCGTCCTAGCCACCATCTCACCACTCGCTTCCTTGCTCAATTTTTCCACCGGGAAGAACCACAAAAGCTAAGGAAATGACATCTTGATGTTCCAACAACGTCAAGGCGACACCCTCTACGAGGCATGGACTCGCATTTCAAGGACTTACTCCAAAAAGTCCCTCACCCATGGCATAGACCTTTGGCTCCAAGTCCAAATTTCTATAACCATATCAATATCCCCCAAGCAAAC
>LBNU01020171.1:261933-272922 GCA_014162995.1 Artemisia annua | reverse complement strand
ACACTTTCTACAAGGTGACGCCTCGTTCAGGAACAAGTGAAGTCCAGAATTAGAAAAATACTCGTGGACGGGGCCAGAGAGTTCGTAGTGCAATTGGGTGACGCCGTCAACCAAGGCCCGTCAGATCTGGAACCAGCAATTATGACCCACGTCAAGGAAGCCGGTCAGAAAAACCCTAATCGCCGAGCTGACGACGTCACCTATTGGGCTTGACGCCGTCAGCCCGCGTTTTCTAATATATATTAGAACGATTTTTCTTTATTTTAGGGGAACCTAGGGAAACTTTAGTCGAATTTTGGAGTGAGAACTTAGGGTTAAACCGCTAGTTCGTGTATTATTAGACCTTAGAGGTTATCCTAACCCTCTAACTTGCATGTTTAATCCAAATAAGTCTTATTCATACAATATGTCCTATGTGTTGTGTGATTTATGCTTGTACTTGTCTTTCTTTATAACATGCTAGGCTAATTTACATTTGTGTTTGCTTAGATCTAATGCAAACCGTAACATTGATCTATCATGTGATGTGTATGTTGTGATTGTAATCCAATCATTAAGACGGGTGATCCATCTAACATCAACATACCATGCAACATAGGTCACTTGCATGTTTGGAAACCTTACATAGATCTTAAACCCCCCATAAACATTATGACTAGAGCCTACTACAATCTGATAATGAAAAAGCAGCTTGGATTTAGGATATTTCCTAGCAAGGGATGGATAAGCAATTTTGTAGGTTGAGTTAAGGGATTACATGTTTATGTAGGGAATTTCACCTACGTCACCGACTTCGTGAATGTTGAGGATATTCATCCGGTAGTAGATGCATGATTAACTCAAGTTGTTTTTGGAAAGCCGTTTGTTGAGGCCTCTAAAATGAATTATGACCCGTCTCTAGGGATAGTTAGGTTCAAGAACGAGACCGATGATATAGCTTACCAAATGCCATATAAGATAGAGCAATTCCGGCTTTTATCAAACATCGAGAAGGAGCATAAGCAAGCGGTCTACTATAGGAATGATGAGGATAGACGTAGAGGAGTAGACTATGTTATGGGTAGAATATTTGGTTTCTACAAGGAATGCTTGCAACTAGGTCCGGAATATAAGACTAAACCCGAGGATGACCTAGAAACCGTGACCGACGATGAAGTCACGTGATAGAAGGACTTTGAGTCTAGCTACAAGACTCGTTAATAAAGAAAAGCGCTTCTTGGGAGGCAACCCAAGCTTTATTTGTTTTGTGTGATTGTTTATTTGAATTTATTTGTTTCCGTGTGTGTGTTTTATTTTTATCTCTAATAATTCATGTTTCAAATTGAATTGTGAAAATGCTTTATTTTGTTTTTAACTTCGTCTTAACTACATATAAAGGTATTTTGCAAAAGATAAGTGTAAGGGAAATCTAAATTTGTTTATAAGAATGAATTGGACATGAATTATAGCGATATAAAATGAACATACATATTAGTATTTGTTTGAGTCAAATGCTTGTGTCGAGTCATAATGAAATTTTGCAGGATTCCAGGAATTAAGGTAATTGTTTTTCCAGAAATTTTCTGGAAACTAAACATAAGAATTCTGTCAGATCAATTCTGACGGCGTCAGCCTTTAAAAGCTGACGGCGTCAGGTACTGATTCCAGAAAAAGTTTTTAAAATTCAGTTTTTCTGCCGGATTATAAAAATTACTGCACCTTTAATTCTAGGAATCTGCAAAACTTTCATTCCACAAGCATTATTTATATCCTTATATAGATTTTGCCGCCGATTTTACGCAAGGTTTACCTAGATTGTTTTCTCAGGTTTAACAGGTAACATTGGACAAGAAGATGAACATGGAATCAAGTTCATGACATCAAGCTTTTGGCGTCGCTTTGATCTTGGAGCTTTTACATCATCTTGGAAGAAGATCTAACCATGTTACCACACGATCCACAGCAAACGAATCAGGGGAGTATTTGTTTCATCCTTTCATTTTCTCTACTTTTACATCTTTTATGTGAACATTGGGGACATTGTTCGGTTTAAGTGTAAGGGGGTAAATGAAGACACCTTAGAAAATGCTATTACGCTTGATTTTTGTTTTGTTTAATGGTAGATATGTAATAAAACTGAGAGGAATAGTTGTTAGGGCAATTTTAGCGCCAAATTTAAAATTACAACATATAGGAGTGAAACTTTAGGCATAATAAGCATCTCATGGATAGGAGTTGTATTACTAGCATAAAAAACCGTACCACTCAAAAATTTCCACCCCAAATATGTGAGGTTCACCCCTAGAATTGGTAGGAAAAGCATTCATTGTGGTGCTTGTGTGTGTACCGGTAGTTTATAGATTCTAGAACTTGCGTTAGTGACCATCCCAAATCCACAAGTGAGACTACATTCGTGTAGTTAGATTTACTACATGATAAGAGGCATTAGGATAACCCATGTTTTACACCCGTATTATAATTACATTGACTTCATTGGTCAAGTAATTCTCCCACACCTTAGCGTTGTACTCATTTTTAGTACACGATACCCCTAGTACACCCCTCAGAGCCTATCTTTTCGTTTCTAACTTTAAGCATCTTACTTAAAGGAAGAATTTGTTTACAATCCACCCCAAATGTACACCCAAATCGCCTTAGCCTACCTTGTATGCACTCATCTTTAGTGCATTATTGTGACAACATTTGTTTAAACCCTTAGTTAATTGTCTTATTGATTACATGGTTGCTAAGTCGAGTTATATCCTTGTACATATTGTTTTGGGACGATTGGGACTCATGGGTAAAGTACTAATGTAATGGAGTGATGGGGAAGAAGTCAATTATTACCCCCATATGTGCGTTAATATTTTAAAGTACTCCAAGTTTTTCAATTATCTTAATTCGAGTCATTAGAATAGTTTATTGTAAAGTATGTAAAAGTTCAAGTGTAAGGGGAGAACTGAGGCCCCTATGATGTATTATTTTGGATGGTAGGGTAAGAGTGTATGAAAAAAAAAACGAAAAACAAGAAAAACGAAAGAAAAATTGGAAAAAGAAAAGTAGAAAAAACATACGGACTACCATCCCGTTTCATTTTATCTTTACTTATGTTTTTGTTATTTTCTTTTTAGCTTAAGTCGAGTCGAGTCTTGGCATAGCAACGCTGCATTGTGCATGTATTTGATCAAGATAATTAACTTGCCACCACTAAAAATACCCTTTATTCCAATAAAACTGTGTTTATCATATCCCTACACCTAACATTACAACCCTTGAAAAGCCCTCTTTGATAGTTTATCTTAGGTGCTTACGCCTAGTGGAGGAGGTTTTTGATCCTTTCCCAAGCCTATGGTAATCTATTTTCTATGACAGGTAGTGAGTGATATTTCTTCCATTTCCATTTAGTTATATAGGTTTATAACACCCGAGAGATGAGAGTATCCAAACACTATTTGTGAGGTGCTAGTGTATGATTTCCGTGCTTGTTATGATTAGGGTGGAATAACTATTTGTTGTAATTACTTTTATATTAGTGTTAAATGACCACTAGCTCATATTTTGATTGGAATAAATGCGCATTTGCTTGAGGACAAGCAAATCTCAAGTGTAAGGGTATTTGATGAGGCAAAAAGTGTTACGCTTTTAGAGGGTCATTTAAGCCCTAATCCGTAATTATTTGATCAAATATTGCCTTAAATCGTTCCTTTTGTCATTTTAGGTACTTTGGAGAGGAAATTTGGAAAAGGAAGCATTTTGGACGTTTTTGGAGCATAAAAGTGAAGAAAACGACAAAGTCTCAAAACCAAGCTGAAAACAGTACCTGACGGCGTCACTCTTTACGAGGTGACGGCGTCACGCTTTGACAAAGAGGTGGATGATTTTTAAACTAGACGCCCCAGAAAGATTTTGGAAGAATTACACGTGACGACGTCACGTGTAAATGGGAGTAGGCCGTCACGTTATAGCTCAAAGGGAGACGGCCCAGAGACATTTAAAGGGGGACGGCGTCAAGAATAGATCTGAGTAATCCGAGAGAGTTTTGGCGGCGAGGTGACGGCGTCACACTCTAAAACGTGACGCCGTCAGATTGTAAAATCTATATATATTCTTCTAATTTTCATTCATTAGGTGTGCAACTTTTGGGAGAACTTTAGGGATAAACCCTAGTTCGTAAAACACTGTATTTTCAGGGGTTTTTCACCCTTGAGACCTTGATGTTCAATTAAAGATAAGTCTCCTTTCAAATCAATCAATATGTGTATGTGTTGTTTGATTATATCTTATGCTTGTCTTTACTTTAACATGCTAGGCTAGATTTTTCTTGTGTTTGCTTGGATCTAATGAAACCTAGCTATTGATTACATGTTGTTGGTTTGTTTGTGATTGTTGTGGGTGGGTGAAGTCGATGTTAGGCTTAAGAAAACTGGCTAACCTCCTATATGGTAACTTGCTTGACCGTCTTAAGAAGCATGAATCGGATGTATACTATGATTATATGGTTGTATTTAATGGATACGTGAATTCTAGTGATCCCATGTTAGGAGCTTTTAGTCGGCTCGACATAAGAGTGAAGTAGGAGCTTATAGAGTTAGGGAAGATCGTACACGGCCCTACGAATGGTTTAAAGGAATACAAGCCGTCATCCACACAATTACAACAAATCAATCAACCGGTAAAAGATAGTTAGGGAGTAAGGAAATCTAAGTAAACACACTTTTCTCCATATAAGTTTCACAACCAATTTACTTTTCTTGTTATTTTATTTTAATTGCAATAGTAGATATTTGGGTTAGTTGATTAGCAACTAATTCCGCCCACTCTTCCAAATACCCGAGATTTTACTTGCTTTCATAAAACATAAAAATACAAAAAGAATCATCCCTCAACCCTTAGACCTAAATTAGAGTAGTTTTCAATCCTAACGACACTATTCCCCGAGAGAACGATCAATGCCCCGGTACTTGCCACTTCACTATACTACGTCGGTCAGGTACACTGCCTGGTGGGGGTTGTAAGCTTCTCAAGATCCCTTGAGAGGTAAAACCTAATTGCGAAGGTTGCAAAACCCACGCATCACAACACCAAGGCAAAAATTATTCGAATCAGTAGCTTATAGATCGACTGGATTTTAAGTTTTTTAATCCATGATTTTATGTGATAATTAACAAGCGAATATACAAGCTTAGGAGTTTATATAAGTCGAAACCCATACTCTAAAACCACCGCGACCAAACAGAAACAAAGGCACCAGATTATGTCGAGTTTAAATGTCAATTAATTCATTATTTTTATGTGATGTTTGCATGATTTCATGTGTACTATTCTCATGTTTTCATGTATTCATTAACATCGACAAAACAACCAGAATGGAGGTCGAAACATAACCAGAATCAAACAAGAACAAGTCGTATATAACAAGGAGAGATATGGTACCCTTTATGCGTGTTATGTAGAAGAAGAAGACAAGATCGAGTAGCAGCTAAATCAAGCCGTAACCCAACCAAAACCAGCTTTTAAACTCGCGATCACACACCCCTAATCGAACAATAATACCCCACGTCCAAAGCAACACAACTACGATCAAAATCTCCTTTGCTTCTTGACTCCGAACGGAATTGAACAAAGAGAAATAGTGGCAGCCGATGTATTTTAGTGTGTGTAGTTTAGGGTTTGCAATGTGAGAAAATATTCGCTATATAAGATATGTAGAAACCGTGTAATGTGATTGAGGACAAAAAGGAAAGAACGATTATTATGGGATTGTGTTTGATCCTCCATATATTTGGGCTTATCTTGTATAATCACACATTTACAAATCAAATTTTCGGTCCATGTTAACATCTCCTAGGCGTGACACACTTTTTTTTCCTTTAATTTTATATAAATGTGACAAAGTTTAGTTTAAATATATCCTAAGTATTTTAATTTCCTAAATGGCGCATATGCTTTAAATATAAATATATTTATACTTAGGTTAAATGTAATTATACGCTTCTGATTTATGGGCGTTATAATTCTTCCCCTCTAAAAAGAAAATTTCGTCCGCGAAATTGAGATAAGAAAATCAAACGAGACGCACCGAATCACGAAAAGAAGTGTTGATAACTAGCACGCATAGACTCCTCCGTTTCCCAAGTAGCCTCACTCTCGGGATGGTTCTTCCAAAGGATCTTAACAAAAGGAATGGTCTTAGTTCTCATGACTCAATCCTGACGCTCCAGAATAGCCTTAGGCTCCTCAACAAAAGATAAATCCTCACGAATTTGGTCCATAGAATACGAAGCAACATGAAGCGGGTGATAATTATATCCCCTCAAAAGTGATACATGGAATACATTATGCACATGAGAGAGTTGTGGAGGTAATGCCAAACGATACGAAACTTCACTAACGCGATCCAAAATCTCAAACGGTCCAATGTAACGCGGACTGAGTTTCCCCTGAATACCAAAACGCTTAACACCACGGAAAGGAGAAACCTTAAGAAAGACACGGTCTCCCGGATTAAACTCTAACGCACGACGTGACGATCCGCATAACTTTTCTGTCTAGCTCTAGCCTCCTTGAGCTTTGCAGTAGCGGTAGCAACTTTCTCATTGGTCTCCGCAATCAACTCGGGACCCTCAATAATACGTTCATCCACCTCATTCCAACATATCGGAGCCCTACACTTCCTACCATACAACAGCTCAAACGGTGCCGACTTAATACTTGCATGCCAGCTGTTGTTATAAGCGAACTACACCAAACACAAGTAATCATCCCAATGCCTAGTCCATTCCAAAGCACAAGCTCTAAGCATATCTTCCAAAGTCTGTATAGTGCGTTCCGACTGACCGTCGGTTTGCGGATGGAAAGCTGTGCTAAACTTGAGTTGAGTACCCTAAGCTTTGTGCAAGCCCCTCCAGAAGCGTGAGGTAAAACGCGGATCTCTATCTGATACAATGGCTGCTGGAGTGCCATGTAAACGAACGATTTCTTGGCGGAAGATTTCTGTCAACTTNCGACTGACCGTCGGTTTGCGGATGGAAAGCTGTGCTAAACTTGAGTTGAGTACCCTAAGCTTTGTGCAAGCCCCTCCAGAAGCGTGAGGTAAAACGCGGATCTCTATCTGATACAATGGCTGCTGGAGTGCCATGTAAACGAACGATTTCTTGGCGGAAGATTTCTGTCAACTTAGCGACAGTATACTCTTTCCGAATAGGTAAGAAGTACGCGGATTTGGTAAGACGATCAACAACTACCCAAATAGTGTCATTCTTACGAAGAGTATGAGGCAAACTCGTGACGAAGTCCATAGAAATCTGGTCCCACTTACAAGTAGGAATCTCTAACGGCTGTAGTAGACCACTGACGCGCTGATGTTCAATCTTAACCTGCTGACAGGTCATACACTTAGCGACATGCAATGCTACATCCTGTTTCATACCGTTCCACCAGAAATGTTGTTTCAAATCTCGGTACATCTTGGTAGAACCTGGGTGAATAGTAAAGGGGGAACTGTGTGCTTCAGACAACACAGCTTCCCGAAGCGAAGAATCATTGGGAACACAAAGACTATTTCCAAACCAAACAACGCCGTCATCATCAACCCGAAACTTCGTCTGTTTCCCTTTCTCCACATTCTGAATGATAGCCCATAACTCACCGTCATCCTTCTGAGCTTCTTTAATTCGCAGGATAAGATTAGATTCAACCTTTAGACTAGCCCAGTATCCATCATAACCCCGAACACATAGCTCTATATCCAACTGTTCCAAATCATTAAGTAAATGAGGCTCGATCTCCAAACTAGCAATTATACCCGACTTCCTACTAAGGGCATTCGCCACTACATTCACCTTACCCGGGTGGTACTGAATGTTGGCGTCGTAGTCTTTCAGAAGTTCCAACCAGCGCCTCTGTCTCATATTCAACTCTTTCTGCGTGAAAATGTATTTGAGACTCTTATGGTCCGTGAAGATATCACAAGTCTCACCATAAAGATAGTGCCTCCATATCTTAAGTGCAAAGATTACCGCCGCCAGTTCTAGGTCATGAGTTGGGTAATTCACTTCATAAGGTTTCAACTGCCGAGATGCATAGGCAATCACTTTCCCATGCTGCATAAGTACACAACCCAACCCTTTCTTAGAAGCATCACTGTAAATCTGATAACCGCCCGTACCAGATGGAAGAGTAAGTATAGGAGCAGAGACTAATCTCTTCTTTAGCTCTTCAAAACTTTGCTCTCGTTCTTCGGTACACACAAACTTCTCACCCTTTCGCATAAGTTGTGTCATCGGTAAAGCTATTCGCGAGAACCCCTCAACAAATCTCCGATAATATCCAGTAAGCCATAAGAAACTCCTGACTTCGGTCCCATTAGTAGGTCTCGGCCACTTGGTGATAGCCTCAACCTTTGCGCGCCGGATCCATGGTAATACCATCGGCGGAAACAATATGACCCAGAAAAGCAACTTGCTCCAACCAGAATTCGCACTTAGAGAATTTAGCATACAACTTCTCCTGTCGTAGAATTCCCAAAACGGTACGAAGATGATGTTCATGCTCCTCCTTTGTCTTAGAATAAACCAAAATGTCGTCGATAAACACAATGACAAACTTGTCGAGATATTCATGGAAAACACGGTTCATCAAGTCCATAAAAACTGCCGGAGCATTTGTCAGACCAAACGGCATAACGAGGAATTCGTAATGACCATATCTAGTGCGGAAAGCGGTCTTAGAAACATCCTGTTCCCTCACTCTCAGCTGATGGTATCTGATGCGCGGGATTGCGACCACGCACTAGGGTTTTACCTCTCAAGGGATCTTGAGAAGCTTGCAATCCCCACCAGGCAGTGTACCTGACCGATGTAGTATAGTGTAGTGGCAAGTACCGGGGGATTGATTGTTCTCTGCGGGAATAGTGTCGTTAGGATTGAAAAACTACTCTAATAGGTCTAGGGGTGAGGGAAGATTCTTTTTGTATTTTTATATTTTTAGGAAAGCAAGTAAAAATCTCGGGTTTTGGAAGAATGGGCGGAATTAGTTGCTAGTCAACTAACCCAATTAACTACAAATGCAAATAAAATAAAATAACAAGAAAGTAAATGGTTGTGAAAACTAATATGGAGAGAAGTGTGTTTACTTAGATTTCCTTACTCCCTAACTATCTTTTACCAATTGATTAGTATGTATTAATTGCGTGGATGACGGATTGTATTCCTTAATACCATTCGTAGGGGTGTGTACGGACTTCCCCTAACTCTATGAGATCCTACTTCACTCCTATGTTGAGCCGGCTAAGAAGCTCCTAACATGGGATCACTAGAATTCACTCATGCATTAAATACAATCAAAATAACCTTAGTACACCTTGGTTCATGTTTCTTAAGACGTTCAAGCATGTTACCAACCGGAAGTCTGCCAGTTTTCTTAAGCCTAACATCGATAATCACCCATCCAATACAATTAATAACACACCATTCAATCAATAATCAATAGTTAGGTTTCATTAGATCTAAGCAAACACAAAGAAAATCTAGCCTAGCATGTTAAACAAAAGACAAGAACAAGATAGAATCAAACAACACATAGACATATTGAATGATTAATTGATTACTTATCTTCAATGTAACATGAGAGATCCAAGGGTTTAAAACCCTTAAAAAAGCTGTAAAAATCGTCTAGGGTTTCTCTCTAACAAGTTCCACACGAATGACTAAAAATTATGCGAATATATATAGAAAAACAGATCTGACGGCATCACGTTATGGGCTTGACGCCGTCACCTCGCCGTGATTAGGGTTTCTTGATAGCCTTCTTGTTAGAACCTAAGTTTATCAACGTTTCATCAAGTCTCGGTTATTTCATCACTTGTAATAGGTTGCTAAGTTATTTATGTTATTAATGTTTTAGTGTAAGTCCATTACATGTCCAATGGGCCACAAGCCCATACGTTTAGAAAAGGAGGAGAAAGGGAATGTTGCCCTAGCTCCTCTCCTATAAATAGGACCTCCATGTAATCCTTACACTTGTTGGTTATTTCAATATCATAAGGAAACTCTTGCACTTTTATTCTTCATATTTGATCTAATCAACCAAACTCTATTTCTCATCTTATTTCTATTAAATCTATACTTGTGTTTATAATATGGTGACCTAACAAGTGGTATCAATCGCTAGAAGAAGGTGTAACCTTTTGTTTTTGTTTTCTTCGAACCAAAACCGAGCTTTTAACTCGTTAATTTTTGATAAAGTTTGCAACTTTCTTGTTTGTTTCGTGTTTTTATCACATCTTTGTCCTCAAACTTGTGTAACAAACTCAAAACAACCAACAAAGTTTAAATTTTTCTCAAAAATTTTAGATTCGTACACTTTGTACAATTTTTCGAAAATTTTCAAATTTTTGAAAAGTTGTTAAAGTTTGCAACTTTCTTTAAGATTTCATCATTTTAAGGTTAGTTGTACAAGAATCTTGGATTAAAAACGTGTTTTTGGATTGCTTTTTTACAAAACAAAAAATCTGCCAACTTTTGACAAACTTTCGAAATCTTAACCCCAATCTGTTCGAGATTTTGTTACTGTCCTAAGGTGTCTTTCGTTGGTTAGCTCAGTGCTTTTCTCTCTTGTATAAGAAGAAAAACACTTGACTCGTTGGGATATTTTCGTTATTAGTATATCTCGAAAATTTTGTGGAATTTTTTTCGAAATTTTAAGTTTCGAGATCTTTTCTGGTTTATCGAAATCTTTTGATTTTCGAGATCCTTAGGAAAACTTTGAAAATCCTTTCATAATTTTCAGAACCTTACAAATTCCTGCTAAGAGAAATTTCTCGAAATTCATTAAAATTTTCTCGTAAAATGATTTTTTCGAGACTTTTGAATTAATCGAGATCTTTTGTATTTTCGAGATCTTTTGGACTTTGACTGTTTTTCGAGATATTCTTCAACCAGGTTTCGAGAAAACACTTGGGATAGTTTTCAAGCTTGGCATAAACTTATACCTTTTACAGATCCTTTACAT
>LBNU01020171.1:247543-258148 GCA_014162995.1 Artemisia annua | reverse complement strand
GTCAACACACAACTTGGAACCAACTAATATGCAGCAGTTTCATAACCCTCACCCTTCAACATGTCATTGGACTCGTGACCATCCAATTGTCAACATTATTGGTCATCCAACAGCTCCAGTTATGACTAGACAAAAACTTCACTCCGATGCCGAACATTGCATTTATGCTCTAACAGTTAGTCATGAAGAACCTAAAAATATTAAAGAAGCTCTCACTTATGACAACAGGATTGAATCAATGCAAGAGGAATTCAACCAATTCAGAAGTCTTGAAGTTTGGGAATTAGTTGAACGACCGGATGGATTTTACGTCATTAGGCTAAAATCGATTTGGAAAAACAAGTTGGACGCAGAAGGAAATGTTATTCGTAACATATCACGTTTGGTAGCTAAAGGATATTGATGTGTCGCAGGAGCAAAGTACAAGCTCAAACCACGGGTATCGTTGTCCCAACGAGGGTTGAATATAGATCTTGTCACTCAAGACCGTGAGCTATGTGTAGTGAATAAGGTTTAAAAGAAGGTTTTGTTTTGTTTATACTACAACGACAAATTAAAGTAAAGGAAAGCGGTAAAACGACATGAAATAAGTAGACAAGTAAAGCTGCATGAAATAAAACGACTAAAGAAAGCGGTAAATGAAAGCGATAAGTAATGAAAACGGTAAATGAATTAAAAGACAATGTGTCTGCAAAGCGACGCGAATAAGTTCGTTTAGCTTGAAGTAAAAGTTTGTGACGGGTTATTTTCCTTTCTCGAGATTAGTTGTTACTTAATCTTTTGAAGAGATATTAACTCAAGACGAGTGAAGTAATCGTTCAAAGGTTTCGTCTTCGAATAATTAACTCACACGTCTAAGTAATCTTTCAATTACTTATCACAAACGTTTAACACTCTCACTAAACTCACAAACTCGAATCACTAAGCAAACATGGTTTAAAACTACTCGAGACTCATATTAAAAACTTAAAGCGATAAAGTAATTAAAAGGCTTGTAAAATATTAAAAGTAATAAAAGTTTAAGACGAAAAACTAAAAGACACAAGACTTAAATAAGAAAACGTAACTAAAAAGGTTTAAGAAAAATTCGACAGCATAACGTTTAAAATTAAGAAAAATGAAAACCTCACTCGATAAACGATGAGGAAAAGAAAAGCCTAGCTCGGCTTGAAATAAAAAAAATGAAACTTAGAAAAGAAAAGAATGAAACCATACTAGCAAAACTAGGAACCATACTCGCTACTAGTGAATTCCATACTCGCAGAAAATTATAAGCCTTACTCGCTAATCTAAGTGATCCATACTCGCTAACTCTAATAGATCCATACTCGCTACTTTAGTTGCTGTCCCATACTCGCTATGCTAACCTTGATACTCGCTAAGTGTTACACAACCATACTCGCTGTTCAACAACACCCCATACTCGCTAGATTTACATGTATTACATACTCGCTAAGGTCTAAGGCCAAACTCGCTATCTAATTCTAAAAACACATACTCGCTACATATATAAAAAATAAACTAAACTCGCTAGACAAGAAAAAAGATACTCGCTACTAAACCCTAAAATTATAAATTCTGGACCTTAAAAACTTTTAACGTGACATAAATTTTAATAAATAAAATAAAAAAAATAAATAAGACTTATAAAAACTTGATAAATAAGACGTAAAGACACTAAAATAAGCTCAAAAATAAGCAAACAAGCCACGGCTTCTTTTGGAAGCCTAGCTTATTTGTAAATCTTTTCACTTGAAACAAAAACATGCAAAGTTGACAAAGAAAATAATAAAAGCTTGTAGAAAAGATTAAAGAAAAGCTTGTAAAGATTAAAGGAAAGATTAAGACACGAAAATAAGCTAAAAATAAGACATCAAAATAAGCTTGCATTAAAGATAAAAATAAAACTTACACTAAAGCATGAAAAATAATCTACACTACACCTAAACTACTCCTAAAACTAACATAAAGCTAACCAACCTTCTAAATGAGGTGGTCATATCTATTTATGGTTCAAGAGCTTGTAATAGTTTTACAATGTTGCACATTTAGCCCTTGAACCTTTACATCTCATGAAAAGAACACTAAAACTTTGTTACAACTATTAAACGTTCTTAAATATAAAACGTAACACTTGGTAACTTGAGGATTTAAGTTGACTCGTATCTCAAAGGTCTTCAAAGATGTAAAAACGTTCACTAGCTCAATTTTGGAAAGCTTCTTATCATGAATATCTTTCAACTTTGATTAAGCGTTTCTTCCATCTTTTTGAGCTTTTAAGAAATAACTTTGTCGACTTGCGCTTTCCTTGAGTAGATTTCATCATTGACTCGGCTTTGTGACACTTTTCCACATCTTGTGTTCGTTTTAGGCTTTTTGGTTGACTTTTGTGCTATTTATGCAATATCCGTCCCTGCACGATCACAAACACAAAAACAAGATATCTTTAGCGTTTCACGTTAGTTTTTGGTCTTTTCTACACTTAAACTAAGGTCAAAAGTATGTGTAAAATAGCACACATCANTGTTACAACTATTAAACGTTCTTAAATATAAAACGTAACACTTGGTAACTTGAGGATTTAAGTTGACTCGTATCTCAAAGGTCTTCAAAGATGTAAAAACGTTCACTAGCTCAATTTTGGAAAGCTTCTTATCATGAATATCTTTCAACTTTGATTAAGCGTTTCTTCCATCTTTTTGAGCTTTTAAGAAATAACTTTGTCGACTTGCGCTTTCCTTGAGTAGATTTCATCATTGACTCGGCTTTGTGACACTTTTCCACATCTTGTGTTCGTTTTAGGCTTTTTGGTTGACTTTTGTGCTATGTATGCAATATCCGTCCCTGCACGATCACAAACACAAAAACAAGATATCTTTTGGCGTTTCACGTTAGTTTTTGGTCTTTTCTACACTTAAACTAAGGTCAAAAGTATGTGTAAAATAGCACACATCAAAATCCCCCAGACTAAGGTATTGCGTGTCCTCACGCAATGTAATCACATCACGCCTTTAGGATAAATAATTTCACACCTCTCTTTACTAACTTTGAAAAGTAGCAAAATGTTCAGAAGGGATACGAAATCATTTATTCCCTAAAACGCCCCGGTTTTCCATTTTATTCCATATGCACTCATATTATACTACTTTAGCTTATGACGGTGTGCTTGACTTTCATTATCTTTCAATAACGATTAAGGGTCATAGAGTAAGAACACGATTCATAGAAAAGTGACCAATTGGATAAAATTCGTCGTCCCTGATTTTTCACAAGTCCCCAAACTAAGCGTAAAAACGGAACATTTTTTAGTTACAAGTTAGATGCCAACGCTACTCATGGAATTTACTCGTGTACCGCTTGCTCCCATTTTCCTATTTTTGTATCTCATTATTTTATTTTTGTGAGAGAAATGAATTTCTTCATAAGCATCTCGTTTCGTAATTTTTTTTAGTCCGATAAAGATACCAAATTCATACGCTAAGTAGTTATCGATCTTCTCTTAAGAAGGTCTGCAAGAGAAATGTGGTCCACATCAAGGATATTGGATACATNATGTATTGTGATTCGAAAAGTGCGATAGCAATCTCATGCAACACAGTTCTGCATTCAAAGTCTAAGCACATTGATCTCCGTTATCACTTCATCAAGGAACATGTTGAAAAGGGTACAATTGAGTTATATTTTGTGGGTACTGAATACCAACTGGCAGACTTGTTCACAAAACCTTTAGCTCCATCAAGGTTTGCTGAACTGGTCCACCGGATTGGTATGCGGTGTTTGACTCCAGATGATCTAAAATCCTTTCTTGAAAACAATTAACTGAGTCAAATACCAAAACAATTTTTGTAAATATTTATCAAAAACAAAAATACAAAATCAAAAAAACTTCAAAAATACCAAAAAGATGTTACATTTTATTTACCTTTATTTTATTTTCTTTTGTTTTTCATATGCATATACACAATCTTCGTCAACACGTTGGTTTATCAAAAATTTCAATATTTTCATACCAAGTGTTGAGGTGGAGAAAATGTTCTTCAAAATTTAAAAATCTTGTTCAAACATGTGTACTTGCATATTTCTAGTAGCTATGATGTTTTCTAACATTGGTGGATCGTCAAAGGTTATCTCCCGTATCATTTCTTTTCCCTTTTACTTCGTTGTTAGCCTAATATGTCTTTACCATTAACTGTCGTTATCTTAAACTGTTAAATAATAATATTAGGACTTGTTATATGGTTTAGTTTGTAGTCTAGAAACTAAATTTGAAAGTTGTCAAAAAGTTTCAAATAAACTTAACAAAACAACCCCCCCCCCCCGGTTTTATTCTTATTCACAAAAATTCAAAAAACAAACACTCTCCTTTGCAATCAAACGGCTCAAATCATTTTCCATAATCCGTGATCAAAATCATCAAACCGTCAGTGTTTTCTTAATCTTTGGCCTATATTAAAACATGGTTTTTTAACCAATTGTGTTTTTGATGGCTAGATTTATCATAATTATGATTCGTTGTTCTAGGGTTTTCGATAATCATGATTCTTACGTATAAATGTGTTTTAGGTTTAGAAATCATAGGGCTTTTGTCACTAAACATCATATAATCATGTCCCTATTCCCTAAACATAACAGTTTTCACGTTTGAATTGATTTCGAAAATATGGTTTGCGTTAGAATTAGGGTTTTGTGTTTGAGTGTTGTTTCTGTGTATATTATTGGTGGGATATGTTAGTTTAAGTGTATGTATCATGTTTATGCCTATTAATTGTTCCAATCCTTCAGATTGCATGATCTAGAAAGTTAGGGTTCTTCGTTGAATTGGGGCTTTTCGTTGTGATGTTATTGAGTCCAATTAAACTGCTTTAACATGTTCCCATATGTGTTAATTGTTGTAATTCATTAATATTACTTCATGATTTCTTGTGGAAAAATTTCTAAATAATTTAGGGTCTTGAAAACTTTCGAAATTTTTTGTATTCATAGATGATGTGTTTCTAACTGTCTTAATACACTTTATTCATCAGGTTACGTTCAAGGATTCAACAAAATCTTCAAAACGTATGTCTACAAAAGAATTCGAAAATTCTTGTATAAGAATTTTCGAGAAAAAAGTTTTGAAATCTTTTTCAAAGATTTTATCGAGATCTTTTGAAATGTTTTCGAAATCTTTTCATAACAGTAGTTATCGAGAAAATTGAGAAAACTTTCGAAATCTCTCAATAAAATTTTTTGAAAAATATTTTTCGAAATCCTTGAGTTATCGAGAACTTTTCTTAACAAAAGTTATCGAGAACTTTTCTTGTCAAAAGTTATCGAGAACTTTTCTTAACAAAAGTTATCGAGATCTTTTTTAACAAAACTTTCGAGATCTTTTACATGCCATGTTTTCGAGAAAACTTTGCTGCAAAGTTTTCGAAAACTTTAGTCCATTGAAGTTGTCGAGATCTTTCTTATGGAAAGTTATCGAGATCTTTCTTGCACCAAAATTTTCGAGATCTTCATTAGTAATAGTTTTAGAGAACATAGTTTGTAATATCTTCGAGATCATGTGTAACATATTTTTGAGAATTCAAATGATTGTAACTTTTCGAAAACTTGTACATTGGATGAATCCTCATGAATGTGTGTATTGTAATAAGGTTCATTAACTTGTGATTGTATTGTGTTATTAGACATGTTACCATAAGATGTATGTGCTTTAAATGATTAACTGCTAAGTCATCTATATTACATGTTAATTATTAATACCGTCATTAATCACATATTAATTAATTGAACCATGAATGCAACATATATGTCTTTGAATATCAAACATGGATTCGGACTAATGACTAACAAATCTGGATGTTTGATTTCATGACATGACACTTTCAGAACACAATGGCTTAACACGATGAATCAGTTCCACAACAACTGAATCTACCACTACTTTCACTTGGTGAATTTCTACCAGCAGACTACAACGTCATCGTTGACCAAAACAATCTTCGCATTGACTTCAACAAACTCAGTATTCCAGAAGACACATGCAAGATTGTCAAGGACATACTACTGGCTTATCCCTACAAGCCCATGCTTACAAAGTCTACATCAGTACCAACTTTCTACATTCATCAGTTCTGTTACACTGCTAAGGCGAATTTGGACGACAAATCATTTACTGTCGAGCTGGATCGACAAACATACACAGTAGATCTTGATTTTATTCGCACAGTTCTTATGTTACCGACTCCCACTGAATTTCATCTGATGTTGACCGAACTGGAAATCCTTGACTATTTCATTGACCTAGGATATGACATTCCTGATAATGAATCACTCACAAAACTTTCAAAGTTCAACGTTAAATATCTGCCTCAACCATGGAGAACTTTCTACATGTTGATTGTCAGATCCATTGCTAGAAGAAGGAGTGGTCATGAGGATCCAAGATTAGAGCACTGGGGAATGATGACAATGAAACCTATTGACTTTGCTGCACCCATAATGAGCGACATGATCCATCACATTCAGACTGACCGTGACAGGACCGTGATTCCGTTCATTAGATTCACAAAATTGCTCATCGAATACTTCTGTGAGAAGACCCCTGACTATATCAAGAGGATGCACGACAGAACTGAACCAAAGGACATATTCAACAAAGATCCCAGGATTTCCTTCGTCAAGTCCATCAGATTCGTTCCAAGGACAAAAGGGATGAGAATCCATGATCATTTCTTGGATGATGAAATCAGAAAGACTCAGAACTACAAGATTTATGACAAAGCATACAAAGCTGGGAGAGTTGGTTACACTGAGAAAGAAGAAGACCCAGTTTCAATTGTTCAAACCCGAAGCAGGAGGGGTGGCAAGTCTGGAAGTACTAGCAGTACCACTACTACACAACAACCAAAGCCTGCCCAAAAGCCACCCACCAGACCAAGAAGGAAAGCTGCTCCAAATCAGATTCCACAAGATGAACCATCAGCTTCATCATCGGAAACGGAAACCGACTCTGAGTTCAGCTCTGAATCAGATGACGAAGAAGATTATGAAAGAAGGACAAAGGCTCAGGATGACAAAGAAGATGAAGAAGAGGAATTTCCAGGGCTTGAACTGACAAAACAATTAAGCAAGGAAACTACCGAGCAAGAACAAAGAAGAGGTACGGGTATTACCATTCATGAACCAAGTGATGCTATTCGTGATGAAGAAGCAGAAGATGAACCAACTGTAGAGCCACTGGTTGACAAACGAAAACTCAAAAGTATCATTGTCGACACTTAATCTCCAACATCCACAACCTCATCAAACACCGACTAATCTTCAAGAACATGAGGCTGGCTCTAGTAGCACTGTAGTTCCTCAGACCGAAACCGAACAACGTGACCCTGAAGGGAACATCATCATGGAAGAAGCTACAGAGGAAGATAATGAACAAGAGCAGACATAGTACATCACACCTGAATTCGTTGCTAAAGTTCAGAGAGATGAGGAAATCAAGAGGAAAGCTAAAGAGGAGACGGATAGATTGCTTCGTGGACTCGATCAAGACGAAGAACTCATTGACACTGATCAATATATCAACAGTCCTCCGCACTCATCTTCAAAGAATCCCCCGACTCCATCAGGCACACCTCCAAGGGATCCCTCACCTCCTCCATCAGAACCAGAGCATGAATCATCTTCAACATCATCATCACATCATTCTTTACCACCACCAACAAAGAAAACATCGAAACACAAATAAATCAAGAAACAGAAGGGAGGCAAAGCATCATTGACAGCATCAAAACGGATCAAGAAAGCTTTTGATTTGGCAAGAAAGAAAAGGAAGGAGACACAACATCAAGCTGGAGACCTCAATGACCAAGTCCAACTGCTCTCACAACAGGTCAAAACTTTGACTTCACAAGTCAAAGATCTTCAAGAAGCAAAGGCACTTGTCGACAAGCTTATGTTTGCTGACATGGGTGGGATGATCAAGGAATACACCAATGAATATCTTCATGATAATCTTGCTGCAATTGCTACACCAGATGTGTCTGAACTTATAGAGCCGATTCGTACAAAGCTGAACTCCAGGATCAAGCAAAGCATCGAGCGTATGCTTGAGTCCACTCCTTTCTACCTTCGCACATACAGGGCTCCTCCATCTCCAAATGAACTCTCAACTGAACAACTTCAAGCCTGTTGGCTGCAAAGCTAAGGAATAAGGAGGATAAAACTCCTGAAGAGTCAACAATGTTCGAGGCACTTCAAACCATTGACTCGAAAGAATCGTGCAAGGAAGCGGCCGGCAAGCACAAACGACCAAGGAAAGATGATGATCCTTATTCTGATCCTAATAGCAAGAAGTCAAAGAAATCAAAAGGACCATCCTCTTCACAACAGCCGCACAAGACTTCCAAAGCTCCTCTTTCCAAAAGACAAGCTCCAGCATCCGGCTCCGGTCCGAGACAATCAGAAGAACAAGTCATGTTTCAACCAGCTAATACTCAGGAAGAACCAGAATCAGCAATTCCCGAATCAGAAATTCCTGAATTTCAAGCTGGTCCATCATCTACAACAAAGACTAAAGAGAAGAAGCAGTCGTCAAAGTCAAAGAAAAAGAAGCAAAAGACCACTCACTTCTCATGGCTAGATGTGGTCGAAGCTCCTAATTCTATTGGTTGACCGAAATCAAAGCACAACCATCACTTGAGACTGAAGAACCAATGCCTGGAAATACTTTGCAGATGACTCAGAGTATCATGTCGGGTCTTCAAGTTGAACGGTTGTCAAAAGCAGAACTGAGAAGTATCAACCGTGAAGCTACGGACTTTCTAAAGAAAAGGTCAGGAAATAAAGTCGAGCTTGATTACCATATGGAGAACATAGCCTGCGCATTATCCGGCTCATTCGACTGGCTCAACCCAGAATCAAATGTCGACACAGAAAAGAAGACACCTTACTTCACAGATTGGACAAAACTGTTGCCTCTACTAGGCTTTCCAGATAGACCCAAGATCCCTTACAAACACTTCTTCAACAACGACTTCCGATATCTCCAACACGCTCACGAAAATTCAAAGGAACGATATGCATCTTCACTGACACTTTCAATTCCAGCAGCCCGATATAAACTACCTGACATTGAAGAGTCCGCACCAATCTACAGCAAATCAGTTGTCACATACAATAGAGAAGCTCTTCTCGGTATTCAACACTGGCCGAAAAAACGAAAGTTTGGCTATACCCACAGACTACATCTCAAGTCCAGTGAAAATGTGAAGCAACCGCTTCGTATCGTTGCCATAATGGAGATCGTGGAAGAGAAAAGATTCAACTACGCTTTCATGAAGGAAATCGTCGTCAAGAGACTAGACGAGAAGAAGTACAAGTTTTGTGAAGCAGACTTCCCAGATTTGAACCTGAATGACATTGAAGACATGTATTTGGAGAAGGTTCAAGGAAAAATGCTTAACTTCCCAAGGGAAACTCAATACAACTTCATCGCGTCTCTACTGCTCTACATCAGACGAGTTATAGTTCAAGAAAGGGTGGAAGATCTTCAACTAGGCGTGGAGAGTTATCAGAACACCATCAACCTCACCAAACCACAATTCATATTTCCAGGAATTCTAGAGCTATCACAGTATACTCTCGTGCAACAACCTTCGTTCGGAATCATCTACCTCAACAAGAAGAATAGACTTCGTCTTATGCGGTTTGATGAAATTCCGAAGTTTCGTGACGAGACACTTCTAAGAGTTCGAGATGGATTGGCAGAAAGGTTAGATGATGAGAAGAAAAGGTTGAAAGAAGGTCGAGAAACAAGGTTGAAAGCTAATGGACGCAAAATGATACGCAACTTTGTCCATACCATTGAAGAGAGGCTATACCGTCGTCAACAGATCAGAAGGTTGGAAAGCTACATTGGTATTCGTCCTTCATTTCCAGTCATGACATTTAGACGACCAGATCCACAGTTCACAGTCTTTGATGCATAGCTTACATTCTTCCGGTATCAAAATTTCAATACTTTCATTAATTTGATTTGATTTGTAATTATAAAGGCTTGTGCACACATAACAGTGTACAACCCGCACTTTGTATTTAAAGGACCCTGTGGTACGCCTCAGTGCCACAATCCTAATATAAGGAGCGAAAGCTTCTTACTTTTGAGTAGAATTAATCAAACCTTTCAGTATTTTCTCAATTCTGCTCAAAAGACAAGTATTACACCTCAATAAGTAATCACTTGTTGAGAGGGAGTACTTGATTTCAAACATCGTTCTTAAAATCTTAAAGTCTTGTTGATTTCTTCTCATAAGACTAATGACGTGTAATCTAGCTAGTGAAAGCAAGAACCACGGATCGTTGTCCCAACGAGGGTTGAAATTGATCTTGTCACTCGAGTCGTGAGTTATGTGAGATGAATGGGTTTAAAAGATGTGATTTGGTTTTGTTTACACTACGATAATTTGTTTAAAACTTAAACGTAAGAAAGAAAGCCTTTAAAAGAAAAAGGTTTAACTAGAGAAGAAAACATAAACCTAAATTAACTCAAAAGAAATGAAAGAAAGAAAACAAAAATATTTTTTTTTTGTTTTATTTTCAAAGATCTAGATAAAAGATTTA
>LBNU01020171.1:206136-220269 GCA_014162995.1 Artemisia annua | reverse complement strand
TGATCCAAAGTACTGTTATCCAAAGTACTGTCATCCAAAGTACTGTGAGTATTTTTTTTGAACTTACCCTGTTTCTTTGCAGCTTCATAGGCTCTCCTTTGATCAACTTCATAGGATTTAGCTAGTGTTTCTTGAAAGAGCATCCTATTGAGTTCATCTTGAATTGCTTGATCTTCATTAGAGAGTATAGAAGTTGGTTCAATAGTACTTTGCTTCTTCTCACTGGTTATGGGTTCTTCATCAGTAACATCTTCTGATCTAACATTGACTCCATGAACAATATATTGTGAATCTTCTTCCTTGTGAACAACTTGATTTTCTTCTCTGACAGGCACATAATTCATAGAAGGAGTCAAACTATCAAGATCAAAATACCAATCAGGACCTTTTCCTCTTTGATTTTGTTGATCTTTCAGAAAATCAACATGAAGACATTCTTGTACCTTTTTGATAACCCTGTTGTATACTCTAAAACCTTTGCTGTTGGTACAATAACCCAATAAGTATCCTTCTTCTGACTTACCATCAAATATTCCCAAACAATCAATAGTATTGAGAATAGTCAGAGAGCATCCAAAAGGTTTTAGAAAACGAATATTAGGTTTCTTACCCATAAGCAAGTCATAAGGTGTCTTCATCTGAGGTTTAGTCACTGATACTCTATTCAACACATAGCAAGCATCACTTACAGCTTCAGCCCAAAATTGAATAGGTCATAAAGAATCTGCAAGCATTGTTCTTGCTGCTTCTATAAGTGTTCTATTCTTCCTTTCTGCAACACCATTCTGCTGTGGAGTTCTAGAAATACTAAACTCCCTCTTAATCCCTTTCTTAGCACAAAATTCATCCATTAACTTGTTCTTGAATTCAGTCCCATTATCACATCTAATACCTCTAACTTTGAGTCTCAATTGATTTTCAAGGGCTATTATAAGATCATGAATAGCATCAAAAGTATCATCTTTAAATCCCAAAAAAAAACCTGGCTAAATCTACTGCAATCATCTGTTACAACTAACCAGTATTTCTTCTTGTTTAAGCTTGAAACAGAAACAGGTCCAAATAGATCCATGTGCAACAACTCCAAAGGCTCTCTGACAGTTCTTTCCTCAAGCTTTCTGCATGAAGCTTTATGTTGTTTACCCTTCTTGCAAGCCAAATATGAATGATCAGTCTTGAAAGTTTTAGAAGGTAAACCTCTAACTAAATTGCCTTTAACCAGCTTGTTGATATTTTTGAAATTCACATGACCTAATCTTCTATGCCATAGATGTGCTTCTTCAAGTGTTGCCTTTGCTACTAAACATGTTGCTCTTTCAGTAGAGTTGATATTCTTCAAATGAATACTATACACATCATTGGTTCTTGGTGCTCTCAGTGTTACCAAGTGATCATCTACAAACTTAAACTCATGAGAGAGAATAAGACATTCTGTGTCAGTGAATAACACAGGGTGCTTCTTGTCACAGATCTGAGATACTGACAAAGATTGAACTTAAGCTCCTTCACATAACGAACATTCTCAAAATCAATACATCCTGTCTTGATGGTTCCTTTGCCAGTAGTTCTTCCTCCTTCAGGATCATCTCCAAAAGCAACTTTTCCTCCATAATATGTCTTAAAATCTGACAGTAGCTCCTTGTCTCCTGTCATGCTTCCAGAGCAACCACTATCAACAATTAAATGATCTTTAAGCTCCTCTTCTGGGTTGCCCTGCACAATAATGAGAAAGTTAGTTTCTTTTAGGAACCCAAGCCATTACTGACTTATGTTCCCCTTGTGGAGAGACATACTTAAATTCTTTGAGTATGTAATCTCCACTGTTTTTGAAAACATGATCAATTACTTTCTTTTGTTCCAAAACTTGTTTTGTGTTTTCAACGTAACTTTCTTTTACAACAAAATTTTCTTTTTCACCCACACAGTCTGAAAGTACTGTTTTTCCCCCAGCAGCACTTTCTTTCTTGACCCACATGGTTTTAACACTTTGTTTTGAGCTCTTTGGTTTAGGTACTCTATTTGAGGTGTAAGGCCTTCTAGATTGAGTGTAACTTGATCTCCTTGGTCTTACATTAGCAGTACCTTGATTGGGTGAAAACTTCCTAACAGTACTTTGTGAAGGTATTGTTTTTGTCTTGCCAGTACTTTGAAAAGTGTTGCCTTGAGGTACTGGTGGTTTGGAAAAAGGTCTTTTCTGGTGAGGGTACCTATAGTCTTTTGTGAAATTACTATGGTTAACCCTACTTGAATAGTTCCAAACTGGTTTAGTCTCTTTTGGCCTATGGTTAGAAGAGTTGGTCTTTGGATATTGACTTAAATATTCTGAGTGAAAGTTACAATCTTTAATCAAGTGAGTAGGACTATAACAAACAAAACATAATTTTTGATTCATCATCCCAAATCCTCTACTTTGAGTTCTATGGCCAAAATTATCATGACTTCTAGATGAATGATTAAAAGGTTTTCTAAAGTTAGCAGTATTTTGAAAAGAGTTTCTTGAAGGTACTGCTGAATGACTAGCAGTAGTTTGAGAAAAGTTTGAATGTACTGCTTGTTTTGAAAAGACATTATGAAACCTTTTATCATTGTTTCCATACCCTGAATCCCTAACATTCCTTTTATTGTTATCATCCTTAGATTCTCATGGCGAGATTTAATTATCTCAATTTTTTCTTCAGATGAAGTTGAATTAGATTGACTTTTAAGCTTTTTCCTAAACTCTAGATTATCTACTCCAAAACAAGAGACATCTGTCCTAGGTGGCTGAAAACTTCCAGTGGCGTGAGGAACTGCATGATACCCCTCATCTTTCTTATACTCAGGAGGTGTTGGACTAGAGGGTTCCTCATTACCAGATGTGTTTTCTTCTGAGCAAGTTTCAAATTCATTAGTTGAGATTTCTTCTGAACTATCTTGTTCCTTATCACTAGCTGAGTTTTCTTCTGAAATATTGTATTGCATACCAAAACCTAGTCCAGTTTTAATATGTGATCTTCTTTGTTTTTCAACAAAACTAACATGTGACAGACCAGACTCTTTACAACTAGCAAACTTTTCTAACAACTCATCTCTTTCTTTATTTACTTTTTCTAACTCAGACACCTTACATCTTAACTTCCATTCACTCTATTTTAATTGATAGTCTTGTTGCTGATATTTTTCTGCCCAAGCCAATTCATTATTTTCATGAGTGATTATTTTGGCTTCCATTGACTCTAAAGTCAATTGATAGCCAGCTACCTCACCCCTAACCCTCCTAAAGTTATCTCTTTCAGTCACATAATCATTAAGCACCTTTTGATAAAGAGTATTACACTTAGAACATACCTCAGGAGTAGTGGGTGAACTTGGTGAAGTGGCTACTATAGCAATACTAGGGAGCTTCATGTGAGGGGTTTCATACCTCTGGATTATGATGGCCCGAACGGTGTTATGTTATATCTAAATCTAGAAACCCTAAGAATAATTGCTTAAAAAACCTAAATGAGATAACTAGGACTTGACATACACACACACACCAAACACTATCTCCAGGATACGTGAGTAAGCAGTAATCTCTGAGTCACTTTTTACATCAATCAGACTTCCCTAAGCCCAGGTGCATTCATAGCCTTACTTTTTAAATGCTTTACACACCCTGTGAGAGGGATACATGCTTTCTTTTCTTTTTAAACCGAATACAAGTATTTTTCTTTGTGTTGGACCAAGGAAAGTGTAGATCATTAGTCTAGGGACTTCTATTTATCTTTTGCTATTATCTAGGGTACTAATGTGTAAGTTGTTATGTAATGCGACAGCAAGTTACTATCGCATAGCTTGTATATGTGCGATGGCATTCTTGGGCATAACGTATGGGTATAAATACCCCATCACCTCATAGTTGTGAGGTGTGTGTTCTTCTAATAATAATATGAAAGTTTCTCATGTTCCTCTCTCTTCTCTAAATTGCTCACACCCACTTTATATATCTTAGATTATATTGTAGTCGTGATATATTTAGGACAACAATTGGTATCAAGAGCTCAGGTTATGAATCGTTGTTTTGTTTAGTTGTGTTTTAGTAGTGGTTTTTGTCTTCATTCGATGCAAAATCTTTGGTTTTAGGATATTTAAGAACTTTCTCTTTCTAGAATACTTTATCTTTCATTTGAGGCATAAAGATTACTCATTTACATGTTTAATCTTGTAAATCGTGTTTATGATAACATATTTGAAGAAAAGGAACGATCTTTGATCATTCTATACAAAGTTTTTGTGTATTCAGTGGAGATTTAGGCTGGAAATTGTGGTTTAAGGGTTTTTGGAAAAGTGTACTTTTATTCGCAAAAATAGGAATTGTAGTTTTGCTCAGAATAATTTGTTCGGATCGCAAGGATTTTTTAGTGTGATACTGACTGCGATAGTAGTTAGATTGGGCTGTGATAGGAAGTGCGATACTTGATTTTCCAAGATTTTCTGTTACCCACATTTTCCGAAAGAAAACTCTGCCCAAATCACAAGAGATTTGTGTGATACTTTTGTGATTGTGACAAGTTGTGCGATACCTATTTTTCCGAGACTTCAGTTACCCACATTTTTCCGAAAGAAAACTCTGCCAAAATTGTTCCAGAAGTTGCGAGAGTTACTGTTCATGATCTTATTGCGATACATTGACTTGAAGAATTTTAAAATTTCTAAGAGACTTTAATTATTAACATATCACAATTCATATCTCGTAACATTAAATCATCTCAACTTAAAACATACTAAAACAACACACCATCATATTTAAACAACACCTCATATCAAAGATCCAAATATCAAAATGTCGACTACTCAAGATGCATTGGCAGCTGGGAGTGACGCTAGGCCCCCCATGCTGTATCGGGGAAACTATGTTCAATAGTTTTCAAGGTTCATGAATGTTATTATGGGCTACAAAGAATGTAAGCTGTTGATCAACTCTATCAAAAAGGGTCCATATGTGATGAAACTGATTGACGACCCTAATAACAAAGAGGGAAAATGACTTCAAATTGAAGATGATCTTAATCCAGATGAAGTAGCACAATTTGAAGCTGATATCCGTGCCAAGAACTTGATTCTATATGGGTTAAGCAATGACATTTACAATGCCATTGATAGCAATCTTACTGCTCATGACCTATGGCAAGCCTTAGAAAGATTGATGCAAGGTGCGGATGTTAGAACACAGACACAATAAACTCTAGCTCTTTGGAACTATCAGTCCTTCAAAAAATTACCTGAAGAAAGTCTAGAAGATGCTTACATTCGTTTCAACAAGATAATCAACGAACCTTAAAAGATCAAACATTGAACATAACACTATGTTTCTCACAAACCTACAACCTGAATGGAGACGTTTCACTATTGCAATCAGACAAAATCAAGATCTCACTGCTAAAGATATCAACAATTTGTTTGATCTTTTGAAACATAACCAGGTTGAAGTCAATGACATCCTTGAACAGAAAAGAAAAGACAAAGAAAAAGAAGTGTCAACTCAACTTACATCTCAACCACCAATTGGTGATCCATTAGCCCTGGTCTCCTCGTACCAACAGAATCAACAACCCTTTCATTCAAACAATGACTCACCCTACTCACAAATGGATGATTCAAATGACCTAAATCAGGATCAAGCCACTGTTGAACTCACTAAGATTGTTCAAAACTTAGCATTACTTGGTAAACATATACAAAGATCATTTTACAAACGTCCAACCAACAACAATCTTAGAACAACTTCTGCACCTACTGCAATAAACAAAAGACAAGACATGCCACCTAGAGGTGAGTTGACCAGACAGGGAGCTCAGAAGATTGAAAAGAATGATGCTGGTCAAGACAATCAAGAACCAACATGCTTTGGCTGTGGTCAACCGGGTCACTTTGCTAAAAATTGTCCAAATGGAAAAGTGCGTAACAGGGCCTACTACAGACAGAAAATGTTATTGGCTGACATGGAAGAAAAAGGGAAATTACTCAGTGATGATGAAAATGATTTCATGATGGATACTGTTAGGTCACCATTTTGTAAACACAAGTATAGATTTGATAAGAAATGAGATGAGAAATAGAGATGGTTGATCTACTAAATATGTGAAATAATTTGACAAGTGTTTAAGCAAGATATTCAATAAACCAACAAGTGTAAAAGATTACATAAGGTCCTATTTATAGGTGAGGATTAGGGCAACATCCCTTCCTCCCTTCCTTGTCTAAATCGTGGGCTTTAAGGCCCATTGGACGCTTAGTGGACTTAAACACTTAAGATAAATAACATAAATAACAAAGCAACCTATTACATATTATGAAATGACCGAGACTTGAGAGATGACGTGAAACGTGATCCTAACAATCTCCCCCTAAGGGTCGGTCATGATGATTATCAAGGTTGCTCGACGTCTTTTCTTTGTCTTTAATCTTTGAGTTTTATGGCTTTAGACGTCTTCAAAATTCGTTAGCAAAATGATTCATCGTTCTTTGTTCTTTGTCTTTGATGATGTGATAGTGATCAAGTGATGTCGTAATCTTCCATTCGTCACTTTCTTAGTCTCCAGTGGATGCGCGCCTTTCCAACATGCTCATACATGTTTGACGTTGGTGCTTTCATACATTCGTAGCTCTTATTTATTTGTTGAAGATTCTTTGTGTTGATGNCGTAGAATCATTCTTTGACTTTAGTAATGCGTCGATCTTTGATGAGAGCTTTCTAAGGCATTTAGATGTAGGTATGAGCATGTGGAAGTTGGTGTTCAAGATGGTGGTTGTACCTGCATTGAAACAGTTAGCAATAATACATCCGGTACTTACATGTTTGGAGTTAGAGATTGTCAACAGCATAGTGTGAAGACTCCTTCTAATCCTTACCAAGGCCGTTCCTAATCGGATACCCCCTAGAGGGCTTACACAGACATACATAAGTACACCCACGATTAGGTGAGTCGCTGGAGATCACCCCACGACTGTAGACCGTTTGACACCATCGCAAACACTAAGCGTAATCCACAAGGAATTACCGAAGTGACCTGCTGTCAGGGCTGTTTGATGTTGACCCTGGCAGGATTTCCGTTCAATCATTCGAGAAATACATAAGTAAATCCCTCATAAACGTTCTTGGCAGATTGCTAAGATCTGCGTAGGAGTCGAGAATTTACACTTAGTGTCCAATGATGTAAGACACTAGTGTAGAAGTATTATGTGTTCCTAAGAGATCTTTGATGTATCTCGCGGCTCTAGACTCAATTCGTGCACATTTTGGTCATTGGAGGTGTAGAGCAGAGTACCTCCTTTTCAATATCGACACACTCGTAGTGAATGGTCAATAGATTATGCAGGGTTCTCCGTGAGAATGAAACAAGTATCTTTTGAGAGAAACTTGAGTTGCTAAGAAGGTTTAGGTGCATTGGGTCACCGGGTCCATGACGTCTTTGTCTTCAATACCGGTGTCGCCTTAGCAATGACCAGTAGCATATGAATTGAACCCGGTGTCTGACCTAAGGTTGAACAAATTGAGGGCTATTTCTTTTTACCCTTTTCTTTACATTTCTTTTTAATTCTTCAACCCCTTCTTTCTCCTTTCATTCTTTTCTCCTTTTTTCATATCATACCTAAGGACTTCTAATTTCTAACTATTGGTGTCATCCTTGGGTAGATCCCTCCGGTTCTGGCGAATCATAGGACGGTTATTCCTATCCTTAGTCACCTTATAACTCCATGAATGTCCTATTGATGCCATAAAACCAAATGTTTTAAAATCTCTCAAAGTGTTTATGAGTATAAAACCTTTTATTAACACTTTGAGGGTTTTGATTTCTTATGAAAGTCTCCCCCTCCATATATGCTCATGAATGTTTTTAGAAATTTGCACATGCGGGAGGAGTTGGCACTTTTGAATTGATCCACTCTTAATAGACATGTACCTGAGGGACACGTTTACATTGCTTAGTTAAAGGGATCCATTATCAATTTTTAGGTGACAACTAGCCTTAATAACTAACTTGAAGTTGTTAACATTCTTAAAAGGAAGTTAGACCCGTCAAAGTAAACATCTAAGAAGAGTTTATCGAAACAGTACTTTCTACTTGGATAAATCCTTTCAAATACTAACATTTGTTGTTTCGTCAATTCATGGGTCAATTCTGAGTCGAGCTCGCACAAGATAAGACTTTTGATATCATATTTTAATCACTTTTCATCCTCTCCCCCTCAAAAATAGCATATCAAATGTTGTTTTGTAAACTTTTTGATTAAAATATGCCTTTTTGAGTCTTATGGGGAGAAATCAACAAGAACTTTTAGATTTGAGAACAATGTTTTGTGGTCAAGTACTCCCCCTCTACAAGTGACTACTCATTAAGGTGAAATACTTGTCTTTTGGGCAGAATTGTAGAAATCATGAAAAGTTTGTTAATTCTACTCAAAAGTAAGAAGCTTTCGCTCCTTATGTGAGGATTGTAGCACTGATGCGTACAACAGGGTCCTTTAAATACAAAGTGCGGGTTGTACACTGTTATGTGTGCACAAGCCGTAGTAATCACAAATCAATCAATATATAATGAAAATATTGAAATGTTAATACCAGAAACATGTGAGCTAAGTTTCACCAGAAGGCATGGCATCAAAGTTTGTGAATCGAGGATCAGGTCATCTGAAGGTCAAGACTGGGAATGATGGTCGAACGCTGATGTAGCTTTCCAATCTCCTGATCTGCTCACGACGATACAATCTTTCTTCCACCGTATGAACAAAGTTGCGAATCATCCTTCGTGTATTCGCTTTCCACTTCGTATTTTCACCCTTGCTTAACCGCTTCTTGTCATCAAGAAATCTTTCAACTAACCCATCACGAACTCTTTGAAGTGTGTCATCACAGAATTTCTGAATCTCATCAAACCTCATGTAGCAGAGCTGATTCTTCTTGTTGTGGTTTGGTTAGGTTGAGTAGTGAAGCAATGAAGTTATACTGAGTTGACTTAGGGAACTACAACATCTTTCCTTGAACCTTTTCCAAATACATGTCTTCTATGTCATTTAGGTTGAGATCAGGGAAATCTGGTTCTCCGAACCTGTATTCCTTCACATCTTGTCTCTTGACGACTATCTCTTTCATGAAAGTGTAGTTGAATCTTTGTGACACTAAGATTTCCATGATTGCAACAATTCGAGACTTGTGCTTCACATTTTCACTTGACGTCAAATGCAGTCTGTGAGTGTAGTCGAGTTTATGTTTGTCTGGCCAGTGTTGAATTCCAAGGAGAGCTTCTCTGTTGTAGGTGACAACGGAGTCGCTGAAGATCGGTGATGTTTTTTCAATGGATGGCAGTTCATATCTGGCAGCAGGGACGGAGATCGTCAGTGAAGAAGCATATCTTTCTATCGAGGTCTCATGGGCATGTTGAAGATATCTGAGATCGTTGTTGAAGAATAATCGGTAAGGAATCTTAGGCTTTTCCAGAAATCCTTGCAGAGGTAGTGGTTTTGTCCAATCGGTGAAGTAAGGCTTGTTGTGGTCAGAATGAACGTCGTAGTTAGCTTCAGGATTCAGCCAGTCGAACGTACCAGACAAGGCGCATGCAATGTTCTCCATGTGATATTGCAGTTCGACTTTGTTTCCCGATCTAGACTTAAGAGAGTCAAAAGCTTCACGATTGATCCTTCGTAATTCAGCCTTTGTCAACTTTTCAACTTGAAGACCCGACATGATAGCTTGAGTATACTGCAAACTGTTTCCAGGAAGCGGTTCATCGGTTTCAATTGATGGTTGTGACTTGATCATTTGAGTTAACCAATCAGCTTCAGAAGCTTCATCAACGTTTAACCATGAGAATGGTTTTAACTTCTTCTTCTTTTGCTTTGACTTGGTAGACTTTCCTTTCTCCTGAGTCTTTGATGTTGATGATGGTCCAGGTTGTGATTCAGGAATGTTGGATTCATGAAAGTTTGTTTCGGGATCTTCTTGATAATCTTGTTGAAGCATGAATGTTTCTTCTACATGTGTGGGACCGGATCTAAAGGCTGGTGCTTGCTATTGTGTGGCTGGAGCTTTTGAAGACTTGGTTGGTGGTTTTTGTGAAGATGATGGTTCTTTGGTAGTCCTTGATTTCTTTCTTTTGGAATCGGGATCAGGATCATCATCTTTTCTTGATCGTTTGTGTTTTCCAGCGGCTTCTTTGCACGATTCTTTGGAGGCAATAACTTTCAGTGCCTCAAACATTGCTGATTCTTCAGGAGTCTTTTCCTATTTATCTCAAAGCTTAGCAGCTAAAAAGGCTTGTAGTTGCTCAGTAGTAAGATCAGTTGGTGATGTTGGAGCCTTGTCAGCTCGAAGATAGAACGGTCTTGACTGAAGCATGCGTTCAATGCTGTGCTTGATCCTGGTGTTAAACTCTGTCTGAATCGGCTTGAGAAGATCTGCTACTACGGGTGTGGTGAGAGCAACAAGGTTGTTCTTGAGGAATTCTTCAGTGTATTTTCTGAGCATAGTGTTCATGTCGGCTTGCATGAACCTATCAACCAGTGCTGTCGAGTCTTGAAGATCCTTGACTTGTTGTGTCAATGTTGTGACCTGTTTGGTCAGCTTCTGAACTTGTCCTTGAAGATCTCCACCCTGTGGTTGTGTGTCATTCTTCTTGCGCGCCAGTGCAACAGCTTTCTTGATTCACTTAGATGCGTTGGTGACTGATGAACTAGCCTTTCTTTTGATTGATTTGCGTTTTGATGTTGTTTCTGATGGTGGTGGAGATGAATGGTGTGATGATGATGGTGAAGATGATTCCTTGTCAGATCCAGACGGAGGAGGAGTAGGATCCTTTGGAGGAGAGTCCATGGGAATTGGAGGATCCTTTGGAGGTGACTGTTGATGAAGTGAGTGTTGAGGTGAGTTGATGAAGTCGTCGGTATCAAAGAATTGCTCTTTTTCTTGTTCGTTTGTCTTTTGTTCTTTAGGTTGTTCTTCATGAAGCAATCTTTCTGTCTCCTCACTCGCTTTCTTCTTTAGTTCCACTTCTCTTTGCATCTGAGCAATGAACTCCGGTGTGATGAACTCAGAAGTCTCTTGTTGCTTTTGTGAATCATCAGTAGTTTCCTCGGTAGCTTCCTTCATGATGACGTTCCCTTCTGCATCTTTTTCTTCTTCTTCTTCGGTGTTAAGTGGAATTTCTTGAACCAAAGTTAAAGTCACAGTTGTTGAAGGAGTAATCAAGGTGCTACTTGAGCCACCCTCTTGTTCAGGTTGACAGAGTGGTTGTGGATGAGGTTGGGGTTCAAGGAGGTTGAAGTTGCTTCTCTTCCGCTCTTGTGCGACAATGATGCTTTTTAGTTTACGTTTGTCGACCAAGGGTTGAGCAGCTGGTTCATCTTCTTCTTCATCATTTGCCCGCTACCAGGTTCATTGATGGTTATCCCTTTACTTTTCCTTTTACCCTGATGTAGAGTTCCCATGCTTATTTTCTTTGCCATTTCGAGCTCGGGGAACTCCTCTTCATCTATCCTTACCCTTCGTTCAAAATCTTCTTTATCATCTGATTCGGTTTCAAATTCTGATTCACTTTCGGAAGGTGACGGTGTTGGTTCATCTTGGATGGTTTGCTTTGGAGTGATCTTTCTGCGAAGTTTAGCAGCAGGTTTTGGCGAAGACTTGGTTCGTTGTGAAGTTGTAGTGTTGCTTGTGCTTCCAGTCTTGCCACCTCTCCTGCTGCGAGTCTCCATCTTAATGACGGATTCGTATTCATCACCAGTGTATCCTACTTTCCCTAATTGATAAGCTTTGTCGTAGATTTTGTAATTTTGTTTCTTTCGAATGTTGTCATCAAGGAAGTAGTCTGGAATCCTCATTCCCTTAGTTCTTGTTGTAAACTTGATGGTTTTGACAAAATCAATCTTAAAGTCTTTGTTGTAGATGTCTTTTGGTTTAGTACGATCATGCATTCTCTTGAGGTAGTCTGGTGTCTTGCCGCAGAAGTGCTCAATAAGCATCTTTGTGAATCTAACAAACGGAATCCATTCCTTTCACGATCTGTTTGGATGTGATGGATCATGTCGCTCATTATTGAACTGGCAAAGTTGATTGGTTGCATGCTCATCATTCCCCAAAATACTTGTAGATGCTCTAGTCGTGGATGTTCATGACCACTTTTTCTGCCTGAATTAGATCTCATAATCAACATGTAGAATGTTCTCCATGGTTGTGGTAGATATTTGACGTTGAATCTGGATAGTCTGATGAGTGGTAGTTCATCTTGAACATCGTATCCTAGATCAATGAGATAATCCAGGATTTCAAGTTCAGTTAACATGGGACGGAATTCTTTTGGTGTAGGAAGCATGAGAACAGTTCGTAGGACATCCTGATCCACGGTGTAGACTTCACAATCCAATGTGATATTGAAGGATTCATCATCCAAGTTGGCTTGAGCTGTGTACCAGAACTGATGAATGTAGAAGATTGGAACTGATGTAGATTTGGTGAGCATAGACTTGCAAGGATGAGCCAGAAGAATGTCTTTAACAATCTTGCATGAATCTTCAGGAATTTGAAGTTTGTTGAAGTCAATTCGTGGATTGTTTTGGCCAATGGTGATGTTGTAGTCAGCTGGGACAATTTCACCGAGTGTGAGTAATGGAAGAGTTTGTTCGGGAGCATTTTCGTTGTGTTCAGCCATTGTTTTCTGTAAATGTATTGTCATGAAATCAAACATCCAAATTTGTTAGTCATTAGTTCATGTACATGTTTGATATGCATAGACATACATGTTGCAATTAGGGTTCATTAGATTAACAAGTGAGATGTGATCCCATAAGTTGTTTCATATGTATAAACTAAGATATTGTACTTAAACATTCATAACACATTACATCATAAGTCGTATCTTAGAAATACATACAAATGAAAACACACATCCACAAGTTAATAATACATGAATGCAATACAAATAATACAAGAATTCTTGAAGTTTTCTTCCTTAGACAAGTTTTAGAAAATTTACAAAAGAAATGAAAATTCTCGAAAAAAAAATGTCTAAGTGTGTTCTCGATAGCGTTGCAGAGTGTGTTCTCGATAACTTTCACCTACTGTGTTCCCGATAAAATTTTGTTTATCCATGTTCTCGATAGGTTCCAATAGGAGTGTTCTCGATAACTTGAAAAACAAAAGGTTCTCGAAAACTGAAAGTAAGAGTGTTCTCGATAACACAGGTTTTGAATATTCTCGATAACCAGAAAAGTTCTCGAAAACAAGATGATCTCGATAATTCTTATCAAGAATTCTCGATAATTTATTAAGAGTTCTCGATAACTTAGTTACAGAGAGTTCTCGATAATTTATCAAGTGATCTCGATAAGTCACAATTTTCGAAAATTCTTATACAAGAATTTTCGAGATCTCGTTGACATACGTTTTCTTGGAAGAATTCGATCCTATGTGTGAATACATGATGAAATAAGTACAAAACCACAGTTAACATCACATTTCAATCATACTCACAAGTTTTCGAAATCACATGAGACCCTAACTTATCAAGAAAACAGAATACGTGCAAACATGTTGCAAATTCAATGAAAAACATCAATTAGCATTCTTTAGAACATATTCAAACCATTTAATTGACCCAAAGAACACAAACATGTAAATACCCAATTATGAACATAGACCCTAATTATCTAAATCACGTATACATGAATTTTGATGCAATTAACAAGCACAAGCATGATTAACACACTCTAACAAACATATCCCACCAACAAAATCAAACAACACATCACAGAATCATGAAAACCCAAATCGTACAAAAACCCTAGATTTCGAATTCAACTCAAATGTGTTATATGTCATGATTAACAGTTACAAGAATGCTTAAAACACTCATGGCTATAAAAGCCCTAAGAAAATCAAGCAAAAACACACGAATTTAGTGATTACGAAACCAACGCAAACCCTATTTCTGTAAATCAAAATTATGAAAAATCTAGCCATTGAAAACATAATTCGTTAAAAACATGTTTTAGAATGACGTAAAGATCGATAAAATACTTACGGTTTGAAGGATTAAAGCATGGATTTGAGAATTTGATTATGGCCGTTTGATCGAGTAGTAGTGTGTTTGGTTTTTGTTTTTGTGAAATGAAAAAAAA